>APFE031755920.1:14391-26311 GCA_000404065.3 Pinus taeda | reverse complement strand
GAGACCTGCTTTGCATAAACCATATGACATACCACTACACCACAACACAAGTTCTTAACACATAACGGACTCCACACATTATTGTTTTGTAACGTGGTTACGGTTGGGGGTTAGGACAGTCAGCCCGCAGGCCAACCCTCCCATGTGAACACTCCGGGGTAACGACTAACGGTTTCGGAAACTTCAGCCAACATAACTCCATAGTTAATGCCACATATGTGACCACTCCACACAACCCTCAAGCTAACTGTTTGACATAACTGCGCGGATTAAAGACCATAACTTGAAATTCAATGTGACATGTGTCCACTCCACGGAGACTGCCAGGGTTAACGGCTAGTAAAATCACGGATTAGCGCTAATCACATTTAGTGGTTAATTAATCACACTTAACATTAATTAAACTCACTGTTAACTATAGTTTAACTTGCCGGAGTTTTCAGTGGTCCACCAAATTCGGAAATTCCTTCAAAATTAGTGGGACTAACTGGAGTTCCTCCAGCTTTAAAGGAGGTTTACTAGGAGAAAGCAATTTTGGTCATAATTGGAGCAAAATTTGACCAAATTGAGCTCAGGAAAAGGTGTTCCTAGCTAATTTAAGCATTCTGAACACATTGAAGCAGGTTTTAGGAGTAGTAGATTTTGTAAACACCATTTTTTTTCGATTATTGAGCTAATACAGAGGCCCAAGCCATGGAAGCTGGACCAAGTAGATGTAGCCCATGAGGGGTGAACTCCTTCATAAAAACATTGTGTTAAGTGTTCAAATTAGTGGTTTGCTGTACTTTTAATTGTTGTTGTTCAACACCTATTTTTCATGCTATTTTTCTCATGATCTTCACATAAAACTTGATAAAATTTACCTGTTTACATTCACAAACACCATAAGTAAAACTATGCACATGAAGCAATTGACAAGCATTTGTTTATAAATATGAAGTTGAAATTAGCACAACAAAACTAACATTCAAGAACATATCAAGTTGGTATTAGAGCAAAGGTTATTTGCTTGATTTCTTGAGTTTTGTGCAATGTAGGGTTTTAATGGTTGCAAAATTGTGATGCTTACAAGGTTAAAGTTGCAAATAGGAGAAGGGAAATTGTTGGTTGCAACTCTTGAGGTAATGCCCAGAATAAGGAGAGGCACAAGGCCACAATCTCCACCCAAAATTCCAATCCCAGCTGCACTTGAGACACCTCAAGTTTTGCCTTCAACTGAGATTGAGGAGGTACAAGTAGTACTATAAGCTCATCTTGAATCCAAAGGCATCATGTCTGAAGTAGGAGAGACTGAAGGTCTTGCAGAAGAGGAAGCATTCAAGAAATATTTCTATGACTTGACTGACATGGTTAGAGTCCTCTATGAAGAGAGGAATATCATAATGGCTGGAGAGAGTTCCAAGTCCCCACATGGAGAGGGAATTGTTAGCTCTGCTATATAACTATGGTCATTGAAGGTCAGAGATAAGCTTGGTCGTGTTGGTTATGCTCAAAGGAGGCCCATAATGGTCATTTCCACCTCTTTCCTTTACCCCACTTGTTCTCCCTTCATCTCCCTTTTTTCTTTTTTTTTTTTTCTTTTAAAAACCACAAAAACCCTTTTCCTTAAGCCCGGAGCTTAAAGGCTTGGATCGGCCATAAAACCAAAGCCATGTGGATTCGTGCCTTTATAAATTCATCACCTTTAATCCCCGCCACTGATTTTCTCTGCCAAATCTAACAGCTCTGGTCGCACCCGATAAAGCGACGTGCACGACCGTTTCTTGACCATCCGAACACCCCCACCAAGATCTGACGACATTCGCTCTCCCCGTGCTAGCAACTCACCCAAACGTTAGCGCGTGATGAGAGCAATTTTTCTCTCTCATCCGCCGCTATGTGTCGGCCTTCGAGTGGGATCGCACACCCCTATCCTTTTACCGCTTTACAGTCAAAAGCAGTGCGATCAATACGATTTACTGCCTAAGCTGTCTGCCCACCCGTTTAACTACCACGCAGATTCACCGCCCGATTACCGTTAGATCTAGCCGCCCCACATCTAACGGCCCAAAATGAATCCGCTCCCACCTCATCCTATAACTCCCACAGAGCCATCTCTGTCATCCGTTCCCTTGATTCGATGGCCATTATCTCCGCTCATCTAACCCGTCGATTCGCCCATGCACCCCACATCCTTTGACCACTCCTTTTGTCCGAAGGAAGGAGGTTATTAGCATGCCTGTACCAGTTGTAGTAAAGCCTCAACAACCATGTTTAACAGGCGATATGGCTCAGGGAAATAAAGGACACGCACAACCCCATAGAAACATTTATTAGTTATGGAAACTCATTGATACGAACACTCCAACTGCCTAAGAGGACACCACAGCACCTGAAAGGATAAGATTCACTCACTGAAGCAAGCAAGCATGTTCAAAGACTCCATCAGGCAGTTAAATGTAGATGGTGTTCAATTATGACCCCTCCATACCTAAACGGCCAAGTGCCTTTGTAATGTAAAATATATAAATACCTAGAAACAAGATGTAATCAAGGTTGATGGTTGATTTTTTGATGTAAGGTTCAACTTCTGGAGACTGTGGATATTTTAGCACTTGCAACGTCTCGTCTTCATTTTTAGCTAATACAAGCTTCTTTTGTTGTTAACTGCTCACTTTCCACTTTCTCTCTGTTCTAAGCTGTGCCTGATATGTTGTGTTCTTGATCTTTAAGGTTTAACACTAGAAAGATGTCATCCTCTCTATGTGTTAGATTATTGAATGTATCATTGAATAAGTTTTCTAGGTTTCCTTCTATCTAGTGTCAGAGAGCTGTCATAATGTCTGTGCATTAGTAGAATAGATTTACAAGCTTCTTACTGGTTGCAACTAGCCATCACATGGTCTTGTGCATTTGTTGGTGTGGTCAGTATTCTCCATATTCACCTTATCTCTAAACTGTGAGTAGTTGGTGGTCTAAAGCCTTATAGCCTAGGGGTGTTCACGTATGTCTGGAGTGAAACAAAGTAGAATTGGTTATCTGGCTTGAACAAGCATCATTCCTTCCATTCATCCATTGCAACAAATAAGTTGAATTTATATGTTACCAGGCATCTCTGAGCTACGACCTAGGAGAGTTTCTTGGAGTGATAACAGGAACCCAGGAGATAAAAAAGATGAGAAGAAGGATTCAAAGGGTAGTGGAGGAAATCCTCCTCCATCTCCACCATCTTCATCATCTTCCTCATCATCTTCATCATCCTCACCATCTCAAACAACATCAATTTCCACTTACACCACAAAAAGTTTTCATACTCATTCAAAAACCCCAAAGGAAAAAACTGCATTACTCAAATTGGACATTAAGTTTGAACTTCCCATGTATAATTGTGAAGTGAATGTAGAAAAGTTAGACAATTGGATTTGAAAATTGGAGGTTTATTGCATAATTCAAAACCTTCAAGAAGATGGTATAAAGATCCAGTTGGCTTCATTGAGGCTAGAAGGAGGGGCATTAGTCTGGTGGGAAGCAAAGACTTAAGAGGAATTGTGAATTCGTGGTAAGATATCCATTTCTTGGGTTGAATTTGTTTATACAATTAAAAGACAATTTTATCTAGTAGCCTATATGGAGAAAGCCATTATGAGTTGGAAAAATTTTAGGCAACTCAAGGGCCAAACAGTTCAAGATTATACAGAGGAGTTTAGAAATAGGGCTTTGTTGTTAGGAGTAAATTGAATTCCCAAGATACATTGTTGAAATATATTAGGGGTTTACATTCCATTTAAAACATGCTATCCTAATTTTCAATCCAAGAAATTTGGATGAGGTATGTGTGCAAGCCATGCACCTTGAAGCAAGAGGAAAAAGCATTCGGGAAGAGGGTAGTAAGAAGAAGCTAGTCAAGGGTAAGGAGAAAGAGAAGGGTGGAAAATGGAAGGGAAAGAAGAATGCAAGTGTGAAGAAAGAAGGGGAGAAAACTATATGCCAACATTGTTCCAAAGCTAGGCATGATGAAACCCATTATTGGAAATTACATCCCGATCTAAAGCCCAAGAAACCAAACAATAAGGGAAAACAAAAGACAACTGCTACCACACAACATGATCTTGTATTAGATTCTAGTGATGAGACCAATATTTCAGCCATGGTCACAAAAGGAAAAGAAGCTACTGCAAGAACTAGTTCCTCACATAGTCATAACAACACTCCAAATTAAGAATCAAGAATAGAGTTGTTCCATGTAAGGGTAATTTCAAATCATACAAAGATTGACGCATTATTTGATAGTGGGTCAAAATCAAACTTAATTTCAGAAGACTTGGTCAAAAAGCTTAACCTTGAAACTGTACCTCATCATAACCCATATCCATTGGGTTGGATAGTGAATAATGCAAATTTACAGGTTACAAGGAAATGTTTATTCAAGTCTTCCATTATTGAAAAGTTCACTGATGAAGTTGAGTTAGATGTAGTTCCACTTGACATCTCAGGAATAATTTTGGGTAGTCCTTATTTGTATGATAGGAAAGCAGTATTTTATCGCCATGAGAACAAATACTTATTTCTTAAGAATGGGGTGGAGTATATTGTGAGAGCCCATCACAAAAAGTTGAAAATTTCTTTGGTTGATGGAGGGCAGATGAAGAGACCAGCAAATGCAAGTAAAACTTTTGTGCTTTTCATGATCAAGAAAATGAATGATATTGATTATGAATATTTTGAAGGTTTTGATGACAAATTAAACTCTGATTTGTTTGATGTGGTAAGAGAGCATGGCGAGATGTTTCAGGAACCAAAGGGGTTACCTCCCAAGAGAGTAATTCAACATGAGATACAATTGTAGCAGGATGTTCCACTTCCCAACATTGACATGTATCACATGTCGATTATGGAGAGCATGGAAACCAAGAATCAAATTCAAGAATTACTGAACATATTCAGCAAATCTAGAGATGAACATGTCATGCATGTGAACAAAGTACTTGATGTCTTGATAAAAGAATAGTTTTTTTTAAATATGTCAAAGTGTGAATTTGGCAAGACTTCTTTAGTGTATTGGGGACACATTGTTGGAGGAGGTGAGCTAAAGATAGACCCCTCTAAGGTTGAGGTCATTGTGAATTGGCATAAGCCCAATACAGTTACATAGGTAAGAAGCTTTCTAGGGGTAGCACAATATTGGAGGAAATTTATTGCTAATTTTTCTTCCATTGCAGTTCCATTACATGCATTGACTAGTGTCAAGAAAGTATTCCATTGGGGAGATGTACAATAGAAAGAGTTTGATGCTTCAAATCAAAAGATCACTTTAGCACCAGTATTGGATCTTCCAGATCTTAGACAACCATTTGAGATTCTAACGAATGCTAATGATTATGCCATGGGAGTAGTTCTTATGCAGCATGGTAAGCCCATTTCATTTCATTACGAAATGTTAATGGTGCTATGAATAACTATCCAACTTATGACAAAGAACTTTATGCATTGGTACAAAGTGTTAAGAAATGGAAACACTACTTGATGGGGAAGGAGACCATTATCCATACAGAGCATCAACCATTGTAGCGCTTATAGTCACAGTCAAAGTTGCAGCAATCACAACACTTTAGATGGAAGGGTTTTCCACAACAATTTCATTTGGTTATCAAGTACACAAAGGGAATCTACAATAAGGTAGTTGATATGATTTCTAGGCCTATTGTAAATTCATCTATTATACTCAAACAAAATCCTGTTTTGCATGAAAGTTACATTGAGAAATATGCATATGATAATGACCTTCGAGATGTGTATGCAAGCTTGATGCAAGAAACCAAATTGAAGAGTTACATTACCATGTACATAACAATTTGTTGTATCACTTGGGCAAGTTATGTATTCCACAGGGAGAAAGAAACAATATCATAAGGGAGGCGCACACTTCATCAATTGCTGGACATTTTGGTGTAGGCAAGACAATGGTGAATCTCCAAAGGTATTGTTATTGGCCACACATGTTTGATAATGTATCTCATTTTATAAGAGCATGTTCTTTGTGTGCAATAAGTAAGCCTATCAATAGGAAACTAGGATTGTACACTCCACTTCCGGTACCTTCACGTCTATGGGAGAGTCTCTCAATGGATTTTGTAGGAGGTCTTCCATTTTCAAGGAAAGGTCATGATTATTTGTATGTAGTTGTAGACAGGTTCAACAAAATGTGTATTCTAACACCTTGTAAAAAGAATCTTACAGCTGAACAAACAACCCATCTTTTCTTCCAAAATATTTGGGTTCATTTTGGTCTTCCTAATTCCATTGTAAGTGATTGAGATTCTTGATTTGTTGGGATTTTTTGGTCAAATTGTGGGACATGATGGAAACTAAGTTGAGAAGAGTACAACCTTTCATCTGCAAATAGATGGACAAACCGAGGTGGTCAACAGGAAAATTATACATCTTCTTAGAGGATATGGCAGCAAACATCCCAAGTTGTGGGATGAATAGTTGCATTACATACAACATGCATACAATAGGGCAAAGCATTCTTCCACAAACACATCGCCATTTGAGGCATGTTTTGGGTACTTTCCAAGATTTCCATTGGAATTCATCTTTGAGAAAGATTTCACCATCTATGGTCATAGTGACATCGATAAGAAAAGGAATTTCATAGAGAAAATTCAGTTGATACGCCACACGGTGCAATAAAAACTTGAAAGAAGTCAAAGCAGCTACAAGGCAAGGCATGGAAAACATCATATCAATCAAAATTTTCAAGTTGGAGATGAATTTTGGTTATATATTAGCAAAAAGAGACTTCAAGAGGAAGGAAAAAAGCCTAAGCCAATCCATTATGGTCCTTTTAAAATTCTGGAAAAGATTGGTAAGAATGCATTTAAGCTAGATTTGCCTCCTTATATGCAAATATACTTTGTTGTTACTGTTGAAAATTTGATATTGTTTGAGCCTCCTTTGATTGGTGATCAAGAAGAGCATGTTCAGCTGCCATCAATAGATTATTTATCACCAAAATATCTTGATGAACTTTAGCAGGATCTCATCCTTGACAGAAGAACAAAAACATCGAAGACAAGGAATGTCGAGTACCTTAGTGTGGGACTCAAGGGACAAAATACTTCTAAAGACAAATGGTTGCAGATTGAGAAGGTGAGGGAGTTGTACCCTCACCTTCTGAACAATTGATAGTATCCTTTAGGGTCCAAAAGGCTTTTAGTGGGGAGGAATGATCAGATGCTCAATATTTAGCTCAAAACTCAAAGTTCTCAAAATGGATCAAAACTTAAACGACCACTTCCGTCTCGTCGAAACGATCCCAATGCAACTTTTTTCACTAAAAACCGAGTTCGTATGAGGAAGATAATGAGTTCTATCCACTTTGCCAAACAGAAGAAATTTTGCAAAAAAAATGTGTACAATCACTACACAGTCAGTAATACGTACTTATGACGTGGAAATGACTGGGCAGGGTCAATGGATGGTCAATGCTCAATCATAGCGTGCCAAGTGTTAGATGGTGGTTGGTTTGTAGGTGGGTGATGTGGCATGTTTTCATTGGTTTATAGAGGACTAATGAGGAGGGGACAAGTGGCAAGCGCGAAGGCCTCCACGTGTCCCTCCCCAAAGGACCACATGTAATCAGTGTGTTGTAAAATTTATGGAAGGCTGGGGGGGCCAAACCCAGGACTTGCTCCACGTAAACCATATGACATACCACTACACCACAACGCAAGTTCTTAACACATAACGATCTCTGCACATATTTGTTTTGTAACTTGGTTATAGTTAGGGGTTAGGAGGGACAGACTGCAGGCCAACACTCCCATGTGAACACTTCTCAGTAACGGCTAACGGTTCGGGAACCATCGGCCAACATAACTCCACAGTTAATGCCACATATGTGACTGCTCCACACAACCCGCAAGCTAACCGTTTGACATAACCATGCGGATTAAAGACCATAACCCAACATTCAATGTGACATGTGTCCACTCCACAGAGACTGCCAGGGTTAACGGTTAGTAAAACCACGGATTAGTGCTAATCACGTTTAGTGGTTAATTAATCGCGCTTAATATTAAATAAACTCACAGTTAACTGCGGTTTAACTTGGCAGAATTTTCGGTGGTCCACCAAATTTAGAAGTTCCTCCAAAATTAGTGGGACTAACTGGAGTTCCTCCAGTTTTAGAGGAGGTTTACTAGGAGAAAGCAATTTTGGTCATAACTAGAGAAAAATTCGACCAAAATGAGCTCAAGAAAAGGTGTTCCTAGATGATTTGAGAATTCTAAACACATTGAAGTAGGTTTCAAGAGTAGTAGAGTTTTGTAAACAAAACCATTTTTTCCATTATTGAGCTAATATAGAGGCCTAAGTCATGGAAGTTGGACCAAGGAGATGTAGCCCAGGAGGGGTGAACACCTTCATCAAAACATTGTGTTAAGTGTTCAATTTGATGGTTTTCTATACTTTTAATTGATGTTGTTCAACACTTGTTTTTCATGTTATTTTTCTCATGATCTTCACATAAAACTTGATTAAATTTACCTGTTTACATTCACAAACACCATAAGTAAAACTATGCACATGAAGCAATTGACAAGCATTTGTTTTTAATATGAAAGTTGAAATTAGCACAACAAGACTAACATTCAACAACAGATCAGGTTGGTCGCCTGGAAAGGTGGAAGGTTATTTTGGCTTTGTTTTGTTGGTTCCACTTCCTTAACTATACATGGGGAGTTGAACGAGATCATAGTATCCTTTCGTCACATGTTTACCCCAACAGACTGGTTAAATTGGGTAAATATGGGAGGAGGGTGTTACAAAGATTTTAATTTTTCTGTTGTTAATTGTAACTAATGACTCCACTACAGTGGACCGATGTTATACCTAGTTTTTGTTATCTGCTGCATGGATTCTATCATTGCCTTTGGCATTTAAAGATGGTACTTTTGCTTTCCTATGCACAACACTTGACAAAGGCTCTAGGAAATCACGTTGGAAATGAGGTCCTGCAAATCCCAATAATTAACTTATGATGACCCCCTTGTGCCATTCCGTTTTTTTATTGAAAAGGGTTTCCTTCCCCACGTGCTTCTTCCTTTGTTGAAGGTTTCTTGACAATTCCATTGTCTCATGGTATACCCTTATGAAATCATAGATACAACATTAGCTGCCATTGGAGCCCTTGCTCCTACTCACCTTGGAGTAAACCTATTTCCATAAGGAGGTGGCCTCAAACTACCTCCCCTAAATATGTTTCAAGGTATTTTCCCCATAAATCTCGACAGTGGGGGTCTCGTTGGCCTAATGTACCATTTTATCCCTAGGTTCTCTTATGGGTAATGGGCACATTCAACTGCCTCCGTTACCGATGATGACTTCCACATTCTGATGATGGCCTTGATTTGGGGGTTTGATCCATACACAAAATGTTCAACTTGGTGTTCATTAATATCTAGATATGGGACATATTTTACAGTTTCCATAAGCCTCATCTCATATTCCTCCATTGTTTTGTTACCTTGGACTAACATGTGAAAGGATTCGACCTACTGCTCTTGAAAGTAGGGTGGCAAGTACTTTGCATGATTTTTTTCCTCTAATAACTCCCAGGGAACGTTTTCCAATGTGATATGCAAACATTGTTTCTAAATTTCCACACCAAATCAAAGCACTTCCCCTTAGATGGAAAATAACAATATTTGTCTTGGAGGTAAATGCATATTCCTTTAGCACAAAACACCTTGTTACACCCTCCAACCATACTTCAACACATTCTTTGGATCACCCTCCTAAAAATTATGGGAGCTTAATCTTTTGTAGCTCCCTAGAAATATCCTCACGAGGTTGTCTATGATCTGATCCCTAAGATCCTTCAAGGTTTCCTTCCTCAAAATAAGGTCATTATTCTTTGTTATTAACTATCAACAACTATTTTAGTGTTTCTAAGATTGCTTCCAATGAACACATTATAATGGCTAGCTTAGGTGCTAGAGCAGTTGGTGTTAACAATGTTGTTGGTGGTGGCAGCAAAAGTGTTGCTATTGGTCGGCCTCATCATTGATATGTTTCTACCATCACAACTTTGTTTTGGCCACACAAAAATGATTATGAGTACCTGAGTTGAAACTTAGTTTAGAAAATATAATATCATAAACTCAAGCTTGTATGCGAGTATATATTTTCTACTATTATTATCTGTAGGTAGGTGTTACTGATACTGAGGTTAAGGAGGGTGCTATCGTTACCTCCTTATCCTAATTTGAAGGGTAATCTTGTCCTGATATGTAGAAATGTGTAACAAAACTTATCATACTATGTAGTTCTTTATAGTTCATCAAGGGTTGTTTATTAATGGTTTTAGCTCAATGTTTCTAACATTTGACAAATTTCGTCCAATGATCTATCTTTAAGCTACAATCTATCCATATGATTCTTACATGGCTTCCTCTTTATAATGTTTAGTTTTCTTGTGGATTGATGTTTTCGAGAATATATACATTCAAAATTTAACTCATTTTTACAATAAACAAATATATGTGGATAAAGGTATTTTTTGTGTGTAAGGCTCGACATCATTAATTACTATTGAAAATGAGTATGAGTACAAGTAGTTCTACTTGGCATTAAGGGTTGCCCCATAGGGAAACCAACCCAAAACCACCAATTTAAAGTCTTAAGATTACATATACTAAGTTTACCTACGATGTCCAACATAACTATAAAAAAGACTAAAAGTGCTTTGCAAAAAAATACATGAGGACTGACACTTTGGTTTCTAGCCATAAAACTAACAGTGATGGTGTAAAACATGACTAGACTAAACTAGATAAAAAAGACAAGAACTGACATAACAATTAGCCATTGAATTGGATAAGTGTGGATAACCTGGGACAACACACTGGCCGTGAAGATACATTGACCACAGGCTGTGTCCATGGGCTTCAGATAGGTCAAGCTTTTCCTCTAACTCCTCTGGGTCACAAACAAAAAACTTTCTACCAACACAACCCACAAATGACCCATATGCGGCGAGCAACCCCATCAACCCACATGCATCCGACTAACAACCAACGAACCATCATGCTCTTCTTTGTGCCTGGACTCGTCCCTCTAACCAACAAACCAACGTATATCATCTAAGTGTGACCACAAAAGAACCAAAAACATTCCTTCATCTGACCATCATGGCTAAAAAGAAGCAGTGATATAAAGCTTTGGTCCCTCACTAATTTTTTGAGACAACGATCAACTTGGTTGTTCTGCATTGCCACCCACCGTAAAGATATGTGAATAAAAGTAAAATTTCAAGTGAACTCGTAACCATTTGCATATATCAAATTTTATATTTTTGTATGTAGATAAACAATGTAAGTGCATTCAAAAGAATGTAAAGCAAATTCATTATATAAATACTAACGATCATCATCATATTTTAATAATCTTAAATTCAAAATAACCTTGGTTATATATATATATATAATATTACTTAAAAGTAACTGTATGATGGATAGTGTACTAGCGTGGTATATATATATACCACGGTAGAACACTACCCACCATACCAATTACTTTTTAAGGTTTATAGGTGTCACTGAAGTTTTAATACTAATTTCATTAGATATCAATACACTAAGTTGCCAAAATTCCAACATCTAAAACTTTAGGAAATTAATTATTAACGTGTTTATAAATGATGTAAATATTTCATCTAGTAAAATAAAATATTGCTTTAAAGGAGATATGACTTTAATGCTACTAATCACACTTGTCTCAATATATTAAAGGGCTTGTGAGTGGATTTTCCATGCTTATATACATAAACAAATACTTTTAAATATATAAACACATGATACATGACTAATGTTCACACAATATGTTATATAGATAAAATCTACCTCCTGACCATTAATTAATTAATTAAATAATTATA
>APFE031755920.1:3886-14141 GCA_000404065.3 Pinus taeda | reverse complement strand
TTTCCTTATATGTATTGTTATATGCTGGTGGGACCCCAACTTTTTTCAAAGGGAAGTTGCCATTTTGAAATAAATATAATATTGAAAGAGTTAAATATAAATATAATATTGGAAAAAATATTTTATTTGAATTCAAATTTATGTGATTTATATCATAAATAAATAATACAAAAATATTGGGTGAAAATCACATTGTAAAAGTTTTCTTGATGCATGTGTAGTTATTGTCTCGACAAGTGGAATCAGATCATGGATTAAGAGACTTTTTCAAGAGATCACTGTAGAAACTTATTATATTTTAAATTAGGATTAAGTTTAATATTTAATTCATATTAAGTTAATTTTTTAATACTAATTATAATAAATCAGAATAATAATAGGTGAATATTAAATAATATTTTAATATGTAAGTCAAATTAAATAATATAATATAATAAGATTAATTATCCATTATTCAGGGTCAAATATAAAGTCAAATATTTTGATTTAGATTGAGTCAAATATTTAGATTAAATATAAATAAATAGGAATAAAATTAAATTAATTGGAATAAAATGTTTTAGAAATAATATTTTAATATATAAAATCAATTTTTTTTGTAAGCTTGGTAGGACTCTCTGATTTTCGAGTTTACATGTCCATTATCCATTATTCACCCTGCTACGGGGGAGGGTAGCACAAGATTCAAACCTAAGATCTTCGGTTCAGTGAGACTTCATTCCATGGCCATCACCACTTGAGCTACCCCACACGGATATATAAAATCAAATCTTAAAATAAATAAGAATAAGATTAATTATTAAGATTTGAGTCAAAAGGAGTTTCTAAAAGGAATTCAAACTGCTTATAAAGTAACAAAAAAATCATGTATCATAGTCAAACTAGCTTTTATATTGTAACGACTAGTTAGCCTTTCTCTACATCTATTTATTTTGATGCCTAGATCTGGTTCCTCATCTTGTCCCGAAGATGAAACACACTAGTTGGTTCGAAACACATCAACGATATTTTCTCGTGTGTGATTTTCACTGAATTTTTTTTGTCATACATATTATGGATCACAGAAGCGTGAATTCAAAAATAACTATGAATCTATAAGAGCAATTTTTACCTATCTACCAATATAAAATTAAGAATTAAAGATATAACAACCAAAATGATAGAAGGAATAAACAAAAGGTTATATAAAAATAATATAAATAAATAATTTAAAAATAATAATAGTAAATAAATAATTAATTAATTAATTTAAAATAATAATAATAAATGTTAAAAAAAAAAGAAAAGAAAACACTCTACAAGAAAGGCCAGGGACCCAACAATTGCTAATCTTCCAGCCATCGTCTCTATTTAGACTGCTTCACATCCTTACAATCTCTATGGCCTTCTTAAACTTACGGTGATGGTAAAGATCTATCTTGGCAATGATCCGAATGTCTTTAATACACATGTGGTGTTTCTTCTTTTTCGCATGTTCCCCCAATGCTGAAGAGCGGGTCCTCCCATGTTTGATGTCGACCGCATCCTCATGAATCCTTTGATTTATTGAGCGGCCGGTCTCACCAACGTAGGGTTTTCCGCAAGAACATGGGATCAAATAAACACCTTTCATATCCTTAGGGTCCACCGAGTCTTTTACAGATCTTAGAGAACTTTGAATTGTGTTAAGGATCCTAAAGGTTGAGGGAACCTTGTTATTCCTAAGTATCCTTGCAATATTGTCAGTGGTCCCCTGGATAAAAGGAAGCTTCACCCTTGAAATCCGATCTTTCGATTCTTTTTTAATCCAAGAACCGTTGTGAGATTTAATTAAAGCCTTGAGACATGGATCCTTATTATAACCACTATCTAGGAAAACCTTAAAGAGATGAGTTTTCTCACCATCAAGGTGGTCGTCATCGGAAACTCTAAATGCACGAGTAACTAAGGTGTTGAGAACACCTAGCTTTTTAGCAAGGAAATGATGAAATTTAGTATGCAGATACTGCTCCGTGTGAGTTTTCTTATGAAAGGCTTGTTGTGAGAATGAACCATCATCCTTCCAGGAAATAAGGACGTCAAGAAAAGACAAGCTCCTATTGACATAGTAAACTTTATGGAGCTAGATTGTTTATTAAGATGTTGGAGAAAGAGATCCAACTTGTCTCGACCATGAGGTCAGATAACACATGTTTCATCCACAAATCTATTCCAAAACTTTGGTTTAAATTGAGCAGAGGCCAAAGCTTTGGATTCAAAGTCCTCCATGAATAGATTAACAACTACAGGGGAAAGGGGGGAACCCATGGCAACACCACAAGTTTGTTCATAGAATCCCCCTTCAAAGTTGAAGAAAGTAGAGGTAAGACAAATTTCAACCAAATTAGCACTATCAGGATTCGTGATATGATTGATGACTTCCATGGCCTCATTTATAGGGATATTCATGTAAAGGGATACCACTTCAAAACTCACAAGGATATCCCTAGGATCAAACCTTATACCCGTTAACTTATTGACAAATGATGTAGAATCTTTGACATATGACTAATATGTAAGGCCAACAAGGGGTTTCAACTTTTGGGCTAAATACTTTACTAGAAGATAGGTCGACCTTCCTATGTTGTTGACAATGAGTCTCAGGGGATCCCCCTCCTTATGGATATTGGGAAGTCCATATATCCTAGGAGTAATAAGGCTACTCTCAATTAATTTATGGCTCAAGGAGCAAACAATGTTACTAGATTTTATAGATAGAGCCACTTTGTTAGAGATATTTAGGGGATTCGTATTAAGTTTTATGTAGCTTCCGTTGTGACATAGGTGGTCCAACATTTTTCTTCGGTAATCCTCCCTATCTAAAATAACTACAACCCCCTCTTGTATGCTTTGATAATAGCGATGTCCTCATTATTGTTCAAAGATTTGAGGGCATCAAACTCAAGCTTGCTAATATTTCTCTTAGGGGGCTTTGCCTTTCTAAGGACAATCACATAGTCTTGTCAAATGGTATCTTTAGTTTTCTCAAGCAAGTCCCATTATCCCAAATTCAATGTCACAAATAATTTCTTCCACGGGAATATTCCTTGGAGCAAGGGAAAAATTCAAACCTTTCCGTAGAACATTATAGATAGGAAAGTAAAAAAGAAAAGCTAGAAAAATTAACTACCCTATTATTATGAGAGGAGAGAGAAAACTTCCTATTATTATTATTATTGCTGTTGTTAAAATCACTATTGTTGAAAATATTATTATTAAAAGAAGAGGAACAATATGAGAGGAGAGAGAAAACTTCCTATTATTATTATTATCGCTGTTGTTAAAATCACTATTGTTGAAAATATTATTATTATTATTGTTAAAATTATTATTAAAAGAAGAGGAACAATAATCTAACAAAAGGGGATTAATGGATTGAAACGAAATATTAAAAACTAAGGGATTAACAAGGAGGCCTATGCTACGGTCAACCCCGGTGGATCCCTACCTTTGAATGGACAAGTCAGCATCTGTTGAAGAATGGATAGATGGGGTGGGAAGAAAATTGCTAACGAAGGATGGGAGAAGATTCAAATTTCAGTCAAAATCCATAAGCGCAGTTGAACAGTCAAGGTGGGGAGGGTAATCAGAGGATGGTCTATCCAGGTGGGAAGATACGTCGGAAGGAAGCAGGTTTCGAGGATTAGGAACAACACTTGAACCTAGACAATGATGAGAGGGATCAGATAGGGAGAGATCACCGAAATAAAAATAGCTCAAGTTGGATAATACTAAATAAATAAATAATAAATTCAACCATGTGTCAAAAGCTAGCAACTATAATATCATTTCAGAGTTGTCTATAATGCGACTTTTTGGAGATTCTGGTGACGGAATCCGGCGGAAGAAATTGAGGTTAAATCTTGATTTGTTGCAATTAAAATGGTTTTTTAACTGCATATTTGGATTCAGCACCCTGAAAAACCCCTGGGACGCTTTTATTGTGCAGAAACTAGCTATCAAACTTGCGATTCCAATAAATTGCTGCCGGATTTTGACAGGAAAAAGCCACCGGAAAGGCTTTCAAAAAGTCGCATTATAGACAACTGCTATCATTTCTACTCACTTTAATACTAAACCAACAAAAGTAACCTTCTATTAACTGTTGTTACTTCTAGTGCCAAATTTATGGTAGCAACACATAACCTTAGTTGGAAGATTGGGCAAAGGAGGGTTTAGATTGTTTTTCTTTGATAAATTACCCAAAGGAAAAGCGATAATAGTGAAGGTGCTCCGACTATTATCCAAACAAGGAATTAATGCATTCAGAATATGTCTAGTAAAATTCTTTTGTAAACTATTTGAATTAATTTCTGGATTCATCTCTTCCTAGAATCCGACATAAGAACTTGGTGTCTTTTCTTTTGTAAGCCATTCAAATTAATTTGCGGATTCATCTCTTTCTAGAATCTGTCATAAGAACTTGGTGTATTTATTGGGATACTGTAGCAAATCAAGAAGGCTGATGTTAATCTACAATCACATGTTAGAAGGGTTCCTAAAGGACCATATTTATGGTAAATAATTCATCATTTAATATTGTTTTATCCAATTTCCTCATATAACCTTAACCTGCACGATATTTTATAGAAAATATACATGAATAATTATAGAAAAATAGATTTGAATTTAAATTTACTTGCAGGCCTGGATTTTAGTTCTTGCTTTGCAATATTATGAGTCATGGTTGCTTCCCACCATTAACCCTGTGACCTCCTTCTGGACCATATAATATTTTATAGATATATGTGTTGAACTTATAATATTGCTTGCAAACAAGACTGATGGCAAATATTGGTCAAAAAATTGTTTGCATCTACTACCCATTAATCAAAAATTAGTGTGAAATCTCGAGTTTAATACAAAGTTTCGTTCATTCAAAGTCGTAAGAAAATTATACAGAGAGCCAAGGTAGAAAATGAGGGGAGTATTGTTGTTAAATTTTATTAGAATTTCTAGGTTTGTTTGTTCTGAATTTTAGGTGTATGGTAGTGGCCTATAAGTTTCAAACAGTTTGAATCCAAGCTCTGATACCATGTGAAAGGCCTAGGTTTTTATTTTAAACAGAGAAACAACATTTCATGTAAACCCTATCAAATTAAATACAAGTACATACTTGGTTCTCCTATTTGATGTCGATCCCTAAATGACATCACTCTGAGTCCTCTGCTTTCGTTACCAAACACAATAATTCCTCCCTGTCTATCTCGGATCAACCTCTTTGGTTCCCATACCCATAGGACTTTGAGGTCGAATTATTTTTGCCCCCATGCCCAAAACACAAGGAACAATGCTCAAGTTTCCAAATTCTTAGTTGAAAATGGAGCATAGGCTTGCCCCTCAATTTGTACCACTGTTCCTTCTTCGTAGCCACTATTTTCTTCAGCGTCCCTTCTATCAACAAAAGAATCCCCCCTGCTTCACTCTATTGCATTCCTATATCGAAGATCTTACTTCCTCCCCACGAATCCTCTCCACTGCCTTCACATAAAAATTGCTTAAACTTCCCCTCGTTGGCTACCCATCACCTGCTACGGCCTTTATGACTTTAGGCAATCGCCGTCTCCCTTTTTTATAAATATAAATATTAAATGATATTTATTACTTCCAGGTAGTCGCTGACTCCTTGGTTGAAATAAAATATTAAATTGATTTCCCCCCTATTTTCTAGAATATGTTATATCCCTTCCAATGGTTTTTATTAATTAGTGTGTGTTTAAATATTTTACTTAAAGGGGTTTATTTAACTAATAATTTAAATGAGTTTGATTATCAATGTTTTTTTTAATACACACACACACACACACACACATATATATTACGGAATAGAAGAGGTATTTACAAAAGTTGTTTTGTACGAGACTATGTCTCCAGCACAAGAGCCAATGACCCTAGCTATTCTAACAGTCAAATTGACAGAGTTACATTGAGACTTAACAAAAAGAAGCTCTCTTTTCTTTGAGAATTATAGTGTTTAGAACAAGGTAGACAAACAAAGACCAAAATTGTTATTGACTTCAAAAAGAGACCAGAAGACCGAGTCGAGACGAGACTGTCAATACTAAGGGCCTTTATTTTCTGCTCCATAATTGTCGGCACGTTCTCTACCACAACCTTGTATATGAGAGGGAGACATATCAAAAAGGATCTTGCTGCACTCATTAGTGGTTGGCGGTGACTGGGTCATCATCCAAGCTTATTGGCTGTTCCTGGGTGTTTCCCTCCTGCGGCACCATGGTGGACGAATGACTGGAGGAGGCTCCTGCCGCCTCTTTCTTTATACTTGGAGAGAAGTCTGTAGGCGAATGCATCTTGGCTATAGAACTTTTCTTTAAGACACTGGATTGAAGATGTTCTCAAGTGATAAAATGGTAGTGGTGGACAACCTCAACAAAAACCACGAATTTGTCAGTGAGGCGGTCAATTTTGTTCTCCACCACCTTGGAGCGCTCTACCTACTCCTGCAAAGCCAGGCCAAGGATAGTCTTTATTTGCCATTAGATGTCGATGGAGCACGCATAGAGATTTTATCTAGCTCTGGTGAGAGTGGGGTCAGGGATCTAGGCGAAGTAAACTTCCACGTCATCTGAGGAAACTCCTCTTCTTAGGGCTCTGGCTTGAGCCTATAAGCTTGCAATTATTTCTTGGGTTTCAGGGTTGACCACCACAGAGTAGTTTAGTGCAGTGCACCTCAACAAGGAATCAACGTGAGTGGTGGGAGGAGAGCCTAAGGAGTTCCAACGTGAGGATGAATTTACCTTTTTCTGTGCCCCCTGACTGGGAGCTAAACTAGAACTGCGCTTGGGAGTCATGGGGAAGGAAGGGGTGGACAATAGGCTGATTACAAGGGGGAGACAATAAGACCAAGGGACCAGAGAGGGTAGAATGACAGGAAGGAGAGGGTGAGGGATGGTATTCATAGGGGCGAGAGAGATTCGATGGGCGAGGAGATGAGGGAAGAGTAGTGAAGTTGGAGCGTGGGAGGTACCAGAGTTAGGTGGTGGGGAGAGTACCTCACAGGACTAATTGGAAAGAAGGACGGAAGCCTCACTGGAGAGTGGAGCCACAGGAGGATTATAAATCACGATTTTTGAAGAGAGGACGACCCAGGGAACATAATCGTCAGAACCACATTCCTCCAAATTTCTTGATCCATCATTGATGTGACTTGGGATCCTCGAATGGTTAATGTTCATTTTCCTAGTTGTCCTTAGCATTGATGACTTCGCAGTGCCGACAGAGATCATCGTACTCCAGGTCATGCCATGACCTTGGGCGCAACCAAAGGTTACCTGTTGTACCTTCATTAGCCAACCTATCCGCCAACTTGTTCCCTTCTCTTCTGATTGCCTGGAAGTGAAGCCCCTCCATACTTTCAATGTTGTTTTTGATTCTCTCTAAGATTTTATTTAAATGCCAATTATCTGATACCTTAGTGGCATCCATCCCTTGTTGAAGTTTCCTACTGATCTGTGTTACCAGAGTTGAATCACCTTTGATAATCAAAGGACTAAAATAGAAGTGCTTTGCAATGGTGATCTTGTGTTCTAGAGCGTGTAGTTTGACAATGTTATTGGTTGAGGTACCAATGTTGCCCTCATAAATCCACAAGATTCCCCCTAAGAATTCCTGAATACCCCCCCAAAGCCCGTCGACCCCGGGTTGCCTTTGGTCACTCCATCATAGTTAAGCTTAATGGTCCCTTGCTCTAGGGGCGACCATATGTCAACAGGTCCCCTGTTTCTGGAAATAAAGGAGGAAATAAGTGCGTGAGTGAGATGGAGATCCAACATGGAAAGAATGCTCATATCTGATCTGCTAGGAAGGTCGATGGGATCCTGTAAAATAGAGGAGGTCACAAATTCTCAAATTGTTTTCTTGACATTTGAGAGGGTGATTTCCTCTTGAAGTGAGTTTCCCCAGAATATTCTGGCATTTCTTTCCTTCCAAAGAGCCCAACATATGATACCTAGGACAAGATTCCATTCCCTGTTAACAAGAGGATTGAGGGAGAAGGAGGATTACCAATTTTCGATGGTGTTGAGAATGGAGGAGGGATACCGATCCAATGCTTTAAAGACCAGATTCACCCAGTTCCAAAGCTTATTTGCATAGAGGCATTCATTCAACAAATGATTTGAAGTTTCTTCTTTTTCCTGACATAGGTAGCATCTGGAGGGTTCGATAAATCCTTTTTTTCTAAGATTATCCCAAGTAAGAATTTTCCTATGTATTATCAGCGAGAGGAAGATACATATTTTTTGCCATTGTTTCCTTTCCCACAATGATTTCCATTTGAGCTCCCACTAAAGTTGGTCATGTAGAGAAATGTATCTATATGCTTCCTTTATATTTAAGTTCCCAACTGGTTTTTTCCCCATTGGATCTTGTCCTCGGAAGTGTCATAGAGAATTTGTCTCTTTTGGAGTTCACTAAAGAGCTCTCATCACACTTGAGGGTTGATTGGGTGATTCCACTCTTTCTCATCAATCCATTCTCTCCACCGATCACCTTCTGGGCGAGGTTTCCAATAGTCACAAACCATGCTTTTGCCGTTGTTTTTCATTTCAGTCCTGATCTGTTGAAATTGATCCTTATCAAGGTTTGGCCTTTTTTGCTAGACATATTCCCAAAAAAGTGCCTTGTCCCCATTTCCCACCTCCCAAAAACTGTGTTTATGGATGATAGCCTAGTTTTCCCACACCTGATTCCATATTACCGAACCTTTTATACTCCCATTGATCCTTATAATTATTTCCTGCACGTGTGTGGGAGCATATTTTGCCTTCCATAGGGTACTCCAGGGGGAGTTGGGGTTTACTAACCATCTCCACAGAGTTTTGGTTCCCAAGGCTTTACCTAGGAGCTCAAGGTCCCTCAGTCCAAGTCCACTATCTTTTTTGGGCTTACAAATTTTTTCTGATGCTATTAAAGCCCATTTTTGCTTTTTATTGTAGGAATATACAGGGTAAGTTCCTCAGACAGAACACCAAAAGGACACCGCTCACAAACAGATCACAGATCAATACACCAGTATTTTGACGTGGTTAAAACCCTTAGAGAGGGAAACAATCCACGGCCTGCGCCAACGTTGCTACTACAGGCAATTTATTAATAAAAGAATGAAAATTTACATAAGCTTCTCTCATGCACGGTTAACCTACAAATGACCCTCCATGCGCTTTAAATAGAATTCATGGACCAATCGGGTGTCAAGCCACGGATCAAGTGTCGGTAATACCGAGGAGAGAATGAACCGTCGGATCACTACATATCGTGACCGTCGGATTGTAAGTTACAAAATGTACAACGGTAAAGAAACACACTTTACCTAACTCTATACCTAACTCTATACTAGACCAAGTTGAACTTAACTATTTCCTATGTGTCGGAATATCCTAACATCCCCCCTTAAGAACAACTTGGGATAGGATTGAAGGATTTACAAATATGACACAATAGGAGAAGGAAGGAGGCACTAGAGCCTATCCCCCCTTAGTGACAACTTCCTGAACTCCAAGCATATATCGAAGTTTAGTGAACTTCGCCTCTGTGAGAGCCTTTGTGAAGATGTCTGCAACCTGATCATCTGTTGAACAATATTGCACTTCAAGAACATGGTCATGAATGAGCTTTCTGATGAAGTGATGTGAAGTTCAATGTGTTTGCTACGCTGATGCTGAACTGGATCTTTGCAAAGTTGAATGGCACTTTGATTATCACACCAAAGTGTAGTCGGATGCTGCTGCTCAAAGCCCAATTCTGATAGGATCTGACGAAGCCACAAGGCTTCCTTACTAGCTTCCACGGCAGCACGATACTCTGCTTCTGCTGACGAAAGAGAAATGGCAGCCTGTTTCTTACAAGCCCATGTAATAGGTCCTGAACCAAGAGTGAAGACATAACCGGCAGTAGACTTCCGATCATCAGGGTAACCAGCCCAATCAGAATCAGTGAAACCAACTAATAGAGGAGTTGCTTTGGCACTGTAATGAATCCCAAACTGTATTGTACCTCGAACATAACGAAGTATTCTTTTAGCTGCTCTCCAATGACTTTCACGGGGGTTTTGCAAAAAACGAGCAACAAGGCCAACAGCAAAGGAAAGGTCAGGACGAGTATGGGTTAAATACAAGAGTTTTTCTACAAGTTGACGGTATAAGGTAGCATCAACTTCAGGAGAAGTACAAGAGACTGAAAGTTTGACTTCAGACTGAAAGGGAGAAGGAGCTGGCTT
>APFE031755914.1:39017-51363 GCA_000404065.3 Pinus taeda | reverse complement strand
GATATCCAGTCCTTTCTGGGCAAAATAAACTTTGCAAGGATGTTTATCCCAAATTTTGTAGAACTGGTAAAGCATATTACCTCCATGTTGAAAAAGGGGTCAGAGATCAAATGGACTGAGGTAGCTAGAAAATCCTTTGAGTCCATTAAAAAAGCTATTATGGAGGCTCCTACTTTAATTTGTCCAGATCACAACAAGGAGTTCCATATATTTTCTTTTGCCTCTAATGACACCCTTGCAGTAGTTTTATTGCAAGCAGATGAAGAAGGCTCAGAGCATCCAGTGGCATTCTTCAGCAAAACATTAAGGGATGCTGAGCTAAGGTATGACAATATTGAGAAACAAGCATATGCTCTTATCAAGTCTTTGAAAGCTTTCAGAGTTTACATTCTTCATTCCAAGATAATTGCATATGTACCCTCTGCTGCAATAAAAGATGTCTTAACACAACCTGATGCTGATGGAAGAAGGGATAAATGGGTTGCAAAGCTTATTGAATTTAACATAGAACTGAAGCCCACTAAGCTTGTCACAGGTCAAGGCCTTGCTAGACTATTAGCTGAAGAAAATTGCAGAACATTGGACATAAATATCATAAGCATAGATGCAGAAAATGGTCAAACAGAAATAACAACTGAACCAGAAAAGAAGTAGTCATTGGTGAAAAATCTCGCTTCCTATGATTGGTATTCTGCAATAGCCAATTTCTTGCTGAAATTAGAAATTCCTCCAACCTTAAGCACAAGTCAAGCCAGAACTATTAAGCTTAAGGCAGCAAAATATTCCATACATCAAAATCTTCTCTACTGGAGGGACCCATCTGGAATGCTTTTGAGGTGTCTAGACAAAGAACAATCAATCGAAGTTATGCAGTAGTTTCATTCCAACATGTGTGGAGGGCACCATTATTGGAAAACTACAGCCAACAAAATCCTCAGGGCCGGATATTATTGGCCCTCCTTATTTTGTGATGTATTTTCATTTGTTAAATCCTGTGACAGCTGCCAAAGATTTGAAGGGAAACAACAATTGAAGTCCCTGCCCCTAAAACCAATACATGCAAATGGCCCTTTCCAGCAGTGGAACTTGGATTTCATTGGAGAAATCAATCCACATGACAGTGGCCAGGACAGATGGATATTAGTAGCCACTGATTATTTTACTAAGTGGATTGAAGCAATCCCTACTAGGAAGGCTGATCATAATGTGGTCATGAAGTTTTTGATAGAGAATATCTTCACTAGATTTGGTTGTCCACATAAATTAATCACAGATAATGTAGCAGCCTCCAGGCCAAAAGAATTGGTGGAAATGTGTAATTCAATGGGCATTAAACTAATTCATTACGCCTCATATTACCCTCAAGGAAATGGTCTAGCAAAATATTCTAACAAAAGTATGATAAGGATAATTAAGAAGCTGTTGGAGGAGAACAAAAAGAATTGGGATTCTAAGCTCAAATATGCACTTTGGGCTGACATAGTGACCATTAAAAGGTCCACAGGGAATTCTCCATTCAAGCTGGTGTATGGCATTGAAATTGTGTTTTTAATTCAATTAACTATCCCTGTTGCAAAGTTCTTGCAACCAGAACAAAATGAGGAAGAAGACATGGCAAAAAGGATCATTGATTTAGTAGAAGTACATCAAATTAGAGAACAACTGGTTGAAAAGTTTGTATCCCACCGAGAAAGATCAAGGAAGCTTTTGACGGGAGGACAAAGGTAGATAATTTTCAGGTGGGAGATTGGATTCTGAAGTGGGATGCACTGAAAGAAAAAAGAGGCAACAACGGGAAGTTTGATGCTTTCTGGATAGGGCCTTTTATCATTTCTCAAATCCAAGGGAACAACACCTTCATGCTGAAAAGCATGGGAGGAGAAGCAGTTTTTGCTAGCCCAATTAATGGGTGTTTTCTAAAAATTTATGTGATTTAAGGTCTTTGGGCCTTAAAGTTCTAAATATTTTATTCTATCAATTTTAGTGTAGGTTCAGTCAAACTCCATGCCTAATGGAGCACTAGGAAATTTTGCTAATTTATATTCATCAGAAAAGCATTCATCTACAGGTTCTTGAGACCTCACAGGGAGGATCTCATCCCCAGAAGGAGCCAGTGTTAGCTCTACTACATTCTTCAACATTTAAGAGTCAAAAGCAGGCCCAATCAGGTTGTTTATGCTAAAAAAGGAGGTGCATCAATTGTTCTTCTCCTACACCTTCACTTCATTCGCACTCTCATAAACCCTGCTACCTCCATTTTACCTCTAAAACGTTGTGTAAGTCCATGTTCTTTCGGCCCCCGAGCACTAAGTTTGAGCCGCAATGTAACCGTGATCACATGTCCGTGTGCTTTTCACCCGCCTTTTCCCTATCACATCAGTCATAAACATGTGCAGTTAAACTCCACCGTCCGATCATCTACCTCGCGATCCAATGTCATCCGCTTCCCCAACTGCCGAAACATAACTGTGCGATAACTTGCGATCACAGTAGTTTCTGCCCTGTCCCATCCACCATGCGTCGTGCGCTGATTGTGATCACTCGGCTGTGTACGATTACCACTTGACTCCCAAAAGTGGTGCGAGCATTATTGCTTACCACTTAACCCTGCTCTCCTCACGAGATAAACCCTGTGCATCTTCCACGCCCCGCGACCATTGGATTTGCCTGCACGAGATCCAAGGGTCTGTGATCTCCCCGCTCTCATATCCCTCGATATCTTCTGCAAACCAATCTTCGCCGTCCATCTGCATGATCCAACGACTGATATTTATTATCCACCGTCTCATACATCCTCTACAAAGTCAACACACCTTGGTTATGTCGTGCACCTGAAGGACAACAACAATCACCTACCAAGTAACCGACACATTTTATTTCCAACTACTGCATTCAAGGAGCAGAATGGCCAAGTAGAAAAAGGACGTGCCTTGAGAAGGTCACAACATTTATCAGTTATGGAATTTCTTCCATACGACACTTCACCTGCTCAGGAAGTACAGCATAGTATCAGAAAATATCAATTTTGCTCACTAAAGTAGCAGTCTGAACCAAGAGACTTTTTCAAATAGTTAAAGTGGTTGGTGGTCCATTGTGACCCCTCCACGCATAGAATAGCAGACATCTTTGTAATCGAACTCTATATATACCCAACAACACAATGTAATCAAGGATGATGGTTGATGGTTGTTTTTTTGATGTAAGTTTCAACTTTTGGAGACTGTAACTACTTTGATACTTGCAGCATTTGGTCTTCATTTTCAGCTAATACTAGCTTCTTTTGTTTTTAATTGTTCACTTTCCGCTTCTATTCTATTCTAGGCTATGCCTGTTATGCATTTGTTCATGTGCTCTTGATATTTAGCATTGGAGGGGTTGTCATCCCACCTCTGTGTTGAAGTCTAGTATCTATCATCGAATGTGTTATGTAGGTTTTCTGTTTACTTAGTGCCAGAGAGCTGTCATCCTGTCCGAGCATTAGGAAATAGATTTGCAGACCTCTTTACTGGTTGCAACTAGTCATCACAGTGTCCTGTGCATCTGCTGGCGTGGTCAGTATCCTCCATATTCACCTACTTCTTAAACTGTGAGTAATTGGTGGTCTAAAGCCTTGTAGTCTAGGGGTGTTCATCCATTTCTAGAGTTAAGCATAGTAGAAGTGGTTATCTAGGTTGAATAAGCATCATTTCTTCCATTCATCCATTTCCAACATTTTGTTGAGTTTTGTAATGTTCCTGAGCATCTCCGAGATATAACCTAGGAGAGTTTCTTGGGGTGATAACACTCCTATTCCCCTAAATCCATGAATTTCTCCAGTTGCTTGTCTTTTTTCTGCTTCGGCTATGGCGCGGTATGCTTCTTCATTGATGAGCGCACCAGCACCAGCTTATTCTATTTTTCCTTCATGGCTAGTTACTTTTCTTTCATGGAAGGTTTCTTTTCTTTAGCCACAGTTTGTTTTAGCCTAGGTGACCTCAGCGCCTGGGGCATAGCAAGTGTAGCCTCCATACTAGACACTTCCAGTCCTGGCGCGTCAGACACAACTGCTTCCGAACTAAGGGCTTCGAAGATGTTAGTGGAAGTCATTTTATCAATGACTAATTCATGTTCTTATGCAAAATAGTCCTCAAACAATGGACGTGACAAGAATTCCTCCCAGACTTCTTAGATCATATGCGACCGATAGCAAAATGCACTAGCAAGTCTTAGAGTGAAAAGTTTTCTCTGTTGGATTGGTATGTTCACTTATAGGGGGATTTGAATTCAAATCCCACCATTCCCCCCAAATTATAATAATAAATGTTGTTTTTGCAGTAGATCTTCAAATCGTTTTTCCTTAATTGCTGCCTCCTAGCCATTTTCTGGTTGTCTCATCATGAATAGTAACTCCAACGATCATTTTCATGTTGGGCTATGCGGCACCATACCTCATAACGTAGAATCCTAAGTGCAGCTTCAACTCGTGCACCCTCATCAGTTTTCGCACATCCTGCTCGCTGCTTTGTCCTCCAAATTAGGCAGTGTAGTCTATAGTCCTGTGCTCTCTTGCAACTGCTGGGAGCACTAAGACTATCTTGCTTCCATATAGTCATTGCACAGGAACCCCCATATACAATTTCAACTTGCTGCCATTCCCTTTTCTTAGGAAGGGTTCCCCATTCAGCTTCGCAAGCTAAACCGTGCCACCATCTGTAATTTCCTTGACAATATATGGCCTGACCAAAGCGTCTGGAATTTACCCATAAATTTACTTAACTTACTATCATATAAAAATACAAAATCATTTACCTTGAATGTGCAAATCTTGATATGGTGATCATGCCATGCCTTTTCATGTTCCTTCTGTACTTGTTGATGGAACCTTGCCAAAAATCAGTTTTCTTCGAGATCCATCAGTTGTGCGAGCCGCTCTTCTAGGGCCTCGCGATCCACCATATCCATTAAAGCTGTTATGCACAGACTAGGCACAACGTATTCCATTGACATTATAGCTTTGACCCAATATACTAATCAAAACGTCGTTTGACCTGTCAGCTTCTTACAAGTAGTCCTGTAAGCCCATGGAAACATAGGTACGCATACATCCTAATCATTCCACTACACATTACAGATCTTTATTAGCAGGTTCTCCAAAATTTTGTTAAAAGCTTCAACAGTTCCGTTTTCCTATTGGTGATATGGTGTACTCTTCTGATGGTAGACCTGGAATTCATTAGTCAACATGCTGATCATTTCATTAAAATACCTATCACTGATTAACACTTTCGAGCATCCAAACCTTGTTATGACATATTCAAGCAAGAACTTTGTTGCAATAACCCCCGTACAATATTTTACAGGTTGTGCTTCCGCCCATCTGGTTAGATATTTTGTCGTAGTGATCATGTAGCATATGCCCGTTTTCTTTCCAAGGGGTTGAATTGGCCCAATAAAATCAATCACCCACTTCTCAAATGCATGCAATGATACTTGAGGATGTAGTGGTAGCTCTTCCCTTCGCGACGGTCCCCCAGTTCTTTGACATGCATCGCATGCATTACAGTATGCCTTGGAATCCTTATACAATGTTGGCCACCATAGACCTACGCACAAAATATTATGCACAGTTTCTTTGCCAGCATAATGGCCTCTTGCGACTCTCCCATGAGCTTCGGTGAGAATGCTATCACGCTCAAAGTCTAGCACATATCTCCACAATATTTCATCTACAACCATTTTGTACAAATTTCCTCCAATGACTAAAAAGTCGGCTACGCGCACTACTAATTCATTCTTATACTGAATGTTATATCCTTCTGGTGCCATCCCTATAGTTAAGAAGTGAATAATGTCTGCAAAATGGTCATCTGCTACGTGCACTGCAAAGAGCTACGTATTTGGAAACTCTTTCTCCAAATTACTGGGTTCTTCGCATGTTTCAATCTATGACAAATGGTCAGGTCTAGCATTCAACCTACCTGACTTCACAATGAATTCAAGGTCGTACTCCTGAAATAATAACAACCATCTACAAACACCCCCCCTAACACAGGCTTGCTAACCAGGTATTTTAAGGCAGAATTATTTGTATACATCTTGAAATTCCCTCCTTACAGATAATGCCTGAATTTTTATAGCATGTAGACCATGGCCAGCCCTTCGTGCTCAGTCATTAAATAATTTTTCTCGACCTTCGATAACTTCATACTTGTGAAGGCTATAGGATGGTCCATTTCTCCTTCACTAGCCTGTATTAGCACTACACCCAGTGCAATGCAAGAAGCGTCCACATGTACATGAAACTCCTTTTTCCAATAGGGAAATACCAATATTGGTGTAGTTACCATATTTTATTTTAACACAACTGACACTCTTCATCCCAACAGAATGTCGCATCCTTCTTTAGCAATTTTTCCACGGGCGTGGTTATTTAAGCATAATCTTTAATCAATTTTCTATAGTATCCTGTATGTCCCAATGTCACGTGCAGTTGCTTAATGTTCCTAGGGGCCTCCAAGTTTACAATTACTGCAATCTTTGCAGGGTCCAACATCAATCCTTTCTTGCAGACAACATGACGTAGTGAGATCCCAAAAGGAACAAAAAATATGCATTTTTTCAAATTCAGCGCTATCTAGTATCTACAACATGTAGCCAACATAAGGTGTAGACTTGATACATGGCACTTCACTAAGCCAAACATTGTCCAGTCATCAAAGTACACGTCCAAGAACTTATGAATTAATTCCTTAAACACTGCTATGACTACGCAGGAAAATATCGTGGGCATGTTCTTTAATCCAAATGGCATAACATTGTACCTAAAGGAACCCCACTTTTTTGCCAACGTGGTCTTTCTTCTATCTTCTCAGGAAATATTGATCTGATGATACTCATAAAACCCGTTAGTAAAGGAATAGGCCTACTTCCCTCCAACGTTGTCTAACACATCATCTGTAAATGGCGTTGGAAGTGGATCATGAACACATGCATCATTAAGCTTCTATAGATCTATGCAAATCCTTATTTCACCCTTTTGTTTCTTCTCTTTGACCACCATCGGGCTCACCCAATTAGATTCTTCAACAAGTTCTATGATGCTCGCCTCCTGCTTTTTATCTAGATCTTGGTGAACCTTTTCCTTATACTTAGGGTTAAGGTGATAAGGCCTCTTTCTAACAGGCTTCACTTCCAACTTCAATGTGATCTTCATAATTCCCAAATCATCGATTATGCCCTTTAAATCCAAAACGTAGTGGGGAAGAGATCCCGGTATTTGCGAAGTAATTCAAGAACTTTATCTATTGTAGGTAACCACAATAATCTCCAATTTTCATGAACTTTGGTTCTTCTTCAGTGCCAATGTTTACTTACTTCGTTTTCAAAGGTGGGGAGATGTTTGGGTTCTCTATTTGTGGAACTTTAACTTCGCGATGCCTTTCTACCTCTGGAATATTTATATTCCTTGGGTCTTCTTCCTCCTCTTCAATGATCACGTTATGGGATTCCAATGTGTGGTGCAACTGAGTGCTCCAGTCTGGCTAGGTCCATTCCATAAGTTCCTTTGGTGTTCCAAAGATACCCACTTTAATATCTTGCAGCCCTTCATCAATTCTTGCAAATTTGTCTTCAAAACTCAAAGTCAATAAGAAACCTTCCTTCAATACATCCCATTCAGTAGTGCCATGACAAAGCTCCATTTCAAGATACTAGTTCATGGGAAGTGTATCCAAGGTATGACAAAATATGTGTACACATTCTGGCTGCGGTTCTGTCCCCCATGCCATAGTCCATTTTTCCATGTGATCACGTGGATCATCCTTTCCACTATACTTCTCATTCATTCTGGTCTTAGCACACCAAAACCATAGCTTCATAATTCTTCTATAATCTCGTCATCCAGGAAAACTATCCTTATTCGTACCACACCATGATGCAGGCATAGCACGCAGTGCCAACTCCAATGTGTAAAATTCATTGTCCTCAGGGACTTCACGCTCAAAGGCATGTAAAAACAAATCTACATCAGTTAAACCATCATAATAAGGTAACTTTCTTACATCTAACGAAACAAAATGCATCAAATTTGTCATCATATTGCATCACAATGTAGCAACTTCATGTAAGCGACTCTGCCAATGCCCTAATTTCTCATCTGAATCATATGTGTATGAACTCTCCCAGTCCCATGCAATATGTCCATCTACTGTTGGATTGATCCAATCCTGATCTTGCATTGTTATGTTGTAGATTTGATCCATCTCATCGTGACTCTCTTCATAGTCACGGACGGGTTCAGTATAGCGCACTCCCTCTACAAGATCTATTGGCACTATAACCCGAAGCAATTTTCTTTCAAACAACATTGTACTTTTCTTCAAATTAATTACCCCATTCATTTAATACCCCAGTCGACTCCTAAGAGTGTGAGGTAAGGATGACTATCATCGACAATTTCTATAACTTAAAAGTTTGCTAGTGCACTCGCACTTCCAATATCAACTGTTACTCCATATAACCATCCCATGGGGATGATTTTCTACTGGTTCACAATCCTAAGCTGAATCAGAGATCACTTCATCGCTGGTATCCCCACATGTTCCCATGTCTGTTTCAGTATAATGTTCACATCAGACACAACATCCAAGATGACCTGGCCCATTTCATAATCACCTATCTACATTGTTAGCCGCCTCTCTCACCCTGTTCATGCCTTATGCTTCGTAACCTTTCTAACCACACAGTGCTCATTGAGGGCATTTTCTTGAGTGGCACATTTTTTTATTAATTCCTATAGTCCTTCCACAGCCTTGCTATCATGCAGCAACTTCATGCAGGTCTCCAAAAACGTAGTGAGTACAGAAGGATCAACCTCTATCAGTGCAGTGATTTCTTGCATCTTGTCCTTGCTTCTTGACGTGGTGACCTTAGCAAATCTCTTCTTGGCTTCCATTAATGTTTCCTTAGCACGATTCAGATCAAAGTTTACTTCTTTATTTAGAGCTTTTCGGATGCATCCATCTTCTTCAGGCTATTTACCTTTATCAACGCCAGTCCTCATTCCAATTCTTAGCACAATATTAACACTTTGATCTTCCTCGCTGGGCTCAGTGATCTGATTTGGATACTAAAAACTCTAAGTTTTCATAATTGTTTCAAATTATGCTAAAATATTCAAGTCCTAGAAAATATCGAGGCTATCAGAAGGAATCCTCATAACAATTGCAATTGTGGCCAGAGTGGAGCAACGAGGACCCTCGGTCGAGTGCGCAAACCGTTGGCCCATGGTAAAGCGTAAAGGCACAAAATTGGCAAAACTGGAGGCTAATTCAGGAAACACAGGTGGATTCTAATACGTGATTAGTGCTAAGTGCTAATCACATATCGCAGGGCGTCCCCCTCAGTGAAGGAAAGCCCTGAAATGCTCGGACCCAAAAACGCTATAAAACTTGGAAAAGTAACTGTTTCAGTTCCGTAGCACAGATTCCCAAAAATCAGCAATATATCAGAAGGCTTCGAGGCGGTAAGTAGTTTTTTCTAAGTCCTACCCGATGCCACACATCGAGCGACATGGGTCCAGCGAAAGAGAGAGAAAACCACTCGCATCGAATAGGTAAACGTCGTGTGACTTGATCGCCCGATATGAAGGATGACCATAGGATCTAGGGAGTCCAGATTGACGGCGGAGATACATCCCAATGACTGACCAGATTTGATAGGTCAAAAAGCAAGATGAAAGGGATTTGATGTTCAACGTGGATGATGAGGTGGCAAGCGATTAGTGTTCACGGGCAATCTTGAAGCAAACATATTTAACAGCCATTCGAATATGATTTAGGGGATCTAACACCCAGTTCATTAGCAAAACAGGTGGCCACCTCCTTGCAAGACGTTACCCAGTGATGATGACGTAGATCAGAGGAATTTGAATCGAAAGAGGAAAGGAAACTAGAAGGCCAAGAAGCAAAAACAAGCAGTCAAAGAGTAGACTAGCGTTAAAGCCATGAACTGATAGAAGCAGAGGGGGCACATACAGAGACACAAGAAGCTAATAGCAGACAAAAGAGAGTAGAAGTTGAGCTGACCTAAAGGCAACATCGAGCCAGATAGAGACAAAGAGAGTCAGAGAGTCTGTGTACTCCATTGAAGGCTTGAGAGGTTCAAGAAAGCTCCTTGATATAGGCCTGCCATACTACCGTGACCCTTAGAGGTTGAGTTTCAGTAAGGAGAGTCTGTGCACTCCATTCCTACTGACTTCATTACATTAGTGAGACTCGAATCAAGTTCACTGTTGTAAAAACTCTGCTTGAAAACATAATGGAGAGGCCACCATTGAAAGGTTGGACCAGGAGATGTAGCCCAAGAGCATTGGGTGAACTCCTTATTAAATTTGTTTTGTTTACATGTTTGACTATTATGTTTTCTCTAATTACCTCAATGTCATTCTAGCAATCCTATCGATCTGTTGCATAAGTAACATAGGCACATCCATGCACATGAGTCTGTGATACCTTTCATTCTTTATCCTGGATAAATTCCAGATCAAGTGGTATCAGATCTTAGAGTTATTAAGGTTAGACAAGCTTGTGCTATATTTTGTTATTGAACGCTAACTAGATCAAAGCTTATATTAGCAGAAGGAGAATTGGCTGAAACTAACTCAGAAATTGGAAGAGTCTATTTTAAGAGGAAAATGTCAGAATAAAATCCCTTGGAATCAGACCCCCAGTTCATGGATAGTTTTATGACCCTAAAAACCATGGTGGAGGAAATTTATAGGGATTATAGGAAACATAGAGATGAAGATGCATCAAGCTCCAAACAAGACAAAGGAATAGAAGAATCTCTCCTCCATGACCATTGCAAAGGCAAAGGGAAAGAAGAAAAATGCCTCACGCCTCCTAATAGCCCTGAACATAAAAAGAAGACATCTTTGATTAAATTAGATGTTAAATTTCATTTACCAATATATGATGGAGAGTGAATGCAGAGAAGCCGGACAATTGGATCGGACAGTTTGATGTTTATTACAGAGTGCAGAGCATTAACTCAAACAAGAGTAAGATTCAGCTGGCCAACCTACGCCTCGGAGGCAGTGCCTTGGTATGGTGGGAAGGCAGGACACAAGCTAACATGAAGAAACATGGTAAGATTATTTATGTCTGGAGTGAAGTTGTTTCTGCAATTAAAAAGAAATTCTATCCACTAGCCTACATGCAGCAAGCCATGATGAGCTGGCATACTCTTCAACAACTAAAAGGGCAAAGTGTACAAGGTTACACCCAAGAATTTAGGAAAAGAGCTTTGATTCTAGGAATTTCTTTAGACTCACCTGAGACTCTGTTAAAGTACATAAGTTGTCTACACAGCTACATGAGGGACACTATCCTCATGTTTATTCCCACTAGCATAGATGGGGTATCCGTTCAGGCTACGCATCTAGAAGCTAGAGGTAAGAATGGGAACCCAAAAGTTGAGGGATCATCCCAACCCACTGTAAGAAAAAATAAGGAGAAAAGAAAATGTAAATGGAAAGACAGGAAGACAAACACTGTACGGAAAAGAAAGTCCTCATGCGCTCACTGTAAGAAGGATGGGCATGATGATGAACACTGCTAGATTCTGCATCTGGAGTTGAAACCTAAGAAGTTCAAGGGCAAGAAGAAGAAGATTGTTGCAGCTATTCAAAAATATTTGGGGTCAGACTCAGGAGATGAAGCAACAATCACAGCCACAGGTATAAAAGGTAAAAATTCTGAAGCATCTACTAGTAATTCTACACAATCTACTGATAATGAAGAAAATGAGAGAAAAAGACGTGAGCTTTTTCATATTCGAGTTATTTCCAATCAACAAAAGATATATACTTTGTTTGATAGTGGCTCACAAGTAAATTTAATTTCTGAAGAAACTATAAATATGTTGGGATTACTAACCACACCTCACAAGAAACCATATCCATTAGGTTGGCTATGTGATAAAGCAAAGCTACAAGTGACTAGAAAATCTAAAATTAAGTTTTCTTTTGGGTCAGCATTTGTAGATGAGGTTGAGTTAGATATAATTTCTTTAGATATATGTGGAATTGTTTTAGGAAATCCTTACTTGTATGCTAGGAAAGCTATTTCCTATAGAGTTGAGAACAAGTATGTACTCGTTAAAGATGGAATCAAATATATTGTACGAGCTCATAAGCTCAAGAATATTATGCTCTCATAAACTCAGCGAAAATTAAACGAATTGTAAATTAATGCAAACAATTTTTACTAATGGTTGTAAAGGAAAAGAAACCTGATAAAACCAATGTATTTGAGGGTTGTGATGCTAAACAACAAGCTGATTTAGAAAAAGTTGTTTCAGAATATGA
>APFE031755914.1:2751-38414 GCA_000404065.3 Pinus taeda | reverse complement strand
AGAATATGATGTATTGTTTCAAGAACCTAAAGGTCTGCCACCCAAAAAGGAAATAGTGCATGATATTAATTTGCAACAAGATGCTCCATTGCCTAACATCGGAATGTACAGGTTGTCCACTTTAGAGAATGCATAAATCAAGAAGTAGGTACAAGAGCTTCTCGAGAAGGGGTTCATTAGACCTAGCACATCACCATGTGGGTCTCCTATCGTTTTGGTGAAAGAGAAAGATGGCTCGTGGAGAATGTGCATTGAATATCGAGCACTAAATAAGATAAGGATAAAAAATCATTATCCCCTTCCTCACATAGATAATCTGCTAGATCAATTAAAAGAAGTCGTTTATTTTTGCAAGTTAGACTTGCATAGTGGTTATCATCAGGTGAGAGTTACAGAGAAAGATACATGGAAGATTGCTTTCAAAAAAAAGCAAGGATTGTATGAGTGGCTGGTTATGCCTTTTGGCTTAACTAATTCTCCTACTACTTTCATGAGAGTAATGAATGGTGCACTCAGACCTTTTCTTGATGATTTTGTTATTGTATATCTGGATGACATTCTTATATTTAGAAAATGGTGGGAATAACATTTAAAGCATGTTAAGCAGACACTAGAAGTTTTGAAAAGAGAAAATTTATGTTAAACTCTCAAAATGTGAATTTTGCAAAACATCTTTGAATTATTTGGGACATATAGTAGGGGGTGGTGAATTGAAGATAGATCCCTCTAAGGTCGCAATTATTGTAAACTAGCCTAAACCCAAATCTGCTACAGAGGTTAGAAGCTTCTTAGGAGCAGCACAATATTGGAGAAAGTTTATTTCTAACTTTTCCTTAATTGCAGCTCCCTTACATGCTTTAACAGGATTGAACAAGGTGTTTCAGTGGGGAGGCAAACAACACAAAGCCTTCGACACCTTGAAATAAAATATTATTACAACACCACTACTAGCACTACCCAATCTTCAAAGACCATTTAAGACAAATTCCAATGACTATGCCATGGGAGCCATGTTGATGCAACACGGTAAACCTGTATGTTATCATTCTAAGACATTTAATTCTGTAGTAGTTAACTATCCTACATATGATAGAGAATTGTATGCATTAGTACAGAGTCTGAAAAAGTGGAAACATTACTTAATGGGCAAAGAGATAGTTATACATACTGATCATCAACCACTTCAGTATCTACACTCCCAAACTAAGTTGCAACAATCAAGACACTATAGATGGATGCCTTTTCTACAACAGTTTCATTTAGTCATCAGATATAAAAAGGGCATACACAATAAAGTTGTAGATATGTTATTTAGACCAATTATAAATGCATCTACTATACTTAAGCATAATTCAGTATTGCATGAGAGCTACATTGAACAATATGCTCAAGATATAGATTTTAAAGATGTATATGAAACTTTAAGACAAGGCAAACAAGTAGAAGAATTGGATTATCATGTTAAGGACCAACTCTTGTATCATTGTGGGAAGCTATGCATTCCACAAACTGAAAGAGTAAAGATAATTCAAGAAGCACAAACTTCTCTAATATCAGGTCACTTTGGTGTAATTAAATTGGTTTCACAGCCACAAGGACTTTGTTATTGGCCGAAAATGAATGAGATAGTTTCTAGATATGTAGGAGGGTGTACCATGTGTGATAAAATCAAGCCCAGCAATAGAAACCTAGGCTTGTACACTCCACTACTAGTTCTTTCTCATCCTTGGGAAAGTGTTTCCATGGACTTTGCTGGAGGACTGCCTAAATCTAGGAAAGGTCATGATTATTTATATTTTGTCGTGGATAGGTTCAATAAAATGTGTATTTTGATACCTTGTAACAAACAGATTACAGCTGAACAAACTGCAAAGTTGTTCTTTTAGCATGTATGGGTTCATTTTGGATTACCCAGTTCCATAATATCTTATCGAGATACCCGACTTGTTGGTAAGTTTTGGCCAAGCTTGTGGGAATTGATGGACACCAGGCTGAAGGAAAGCACAACTTTTCATCCGCAAACAGATGGCCAAACAGAAGTGGTCAACAGGACAGTGATCCAGTTTCTCAAAGGCTATTGCAGCAAGCATCCCAATTATTGGGATGAAAATTTATGTTATGTGCAGCATACTTACAACTGAGGTAAACATTCTTCTACACAGAGATCTGCTTTTGAAACCTATTTTGGTTTCACACCAAGGCCTCCCTTGGATTTTGTCTTTGGTAAATACATAGTAGTTGATGGACGCAGTGATGTGGACAAGGCAACCAATTTCATTGAACAAATCCAAGAGATTCACCAGGAAGTACAGCAACAACTAGAGAAGGGCCAAGCCAAGTACAAGGCATGACAAGCATCGGATGGAGCATAGTTTCCAAATTGGTGACCAAGTCTAGTTGTATATCAAAAAAGACAAAATGCAAGGTGAAGGTAAGAAGATGAAGCTAATAAGGTATGTGCCTTTCAAGATACTTGAGAATATTGGTGAGAATGCTTTTCACCTTAATCTACCAGCTTACATGCACATCTACTCAGTTCTTAATGTAGATAGCGTGATACTATTTGAACCTTCATTAATTGAAGATCCCGAAGAGCATAGTCAATTGCCTTCTATTGTTGATCTGTTACTTGAATATCTTAATGACTTGCGGGAAGATGTGGTTTTGGACAGGAAGGTAAGAACTACATGCAGAGGTGATGTTGAGTACCTTAGGATTGAACTCAAAGGTTCAAAGCCAAGCAGTGTGAAATGGATAGAAATTGAGCAAGAGAGGAAGCAATACCCTCACTTGATGGATGCTTGAAAGAAAACAAACTTTTGGTGATCCAAAAGCTTTTTTAGTGGGAAGGCCGTGATCTAAATTAGATCATAAAAACTCTCTAAGTTTTCATGACTGTTTCAAATCACGCTAAAAGATTCAAGTCTTAGAAGAGATCGAAGCACAAAAAGTGCAAAGGCACAAAACTAGAAAAATTGGAGGCTAATTCGGGAAATAGAGGTGGATTCTGATACATGATTAATGATAAGCACTAAACACGTATCGCATGGAGTCCCCCTTAGTGAAGGAAATCCCCAAAATGCTCGTACCTGAAAACGCTATAAAACTCGGAAAAGTAACTGTTTCAGTTCCGTAGCACGGATTCCCCAAAACCAGTAGGATATCGGAAGGCTTCGAGGTGGTAAGTAGTTTTTACTGAGTCCCGCCCAATGCCACACATCAAGCGACATGCGTCCAATGGAAGAGAGAGAAAATTGCTCGCATTGAATGGGTAAACGTTGTGTGATTTGTCTGCCTGATATGAAGGATGACTATAGGATTTGGGGGGGTCTAGATCGATGGTGGAGATACGTCCCGATGACTGACCGGATTTGACAGGTCGAAAAGCAAGATGACAGGGATTTGACGTCCGACGTGGACGATGAGTTGGCAAAGGATTCGTGTTCGCGAGCGATCTTGAATCAAATAGATTTAACGGTCATTCGAATATGATTCAGGAGATCTGACACCTAGTTCATTAGCAAAATAGGTGGCCACCTCCCTGTGAGCTGTTACCCAATGATGATGAAGTAGAGCAGAGGAATTTGAATAGATAAAGGAAAGGAAACCAGAAGGCTGAGAAGAAGAAACGAGCAGTCAAAGAGCAGACTCGATTTAAAGCCATGAACTGATAGAAGCATAGGGGGCACATACAAAGATGCAAGAAGCTAATAGAAGAGAACAGATAGTAGAAGCCAAGCTAACCTAAGGCATCATCGAGCCAGACAAAGCCAAAGAGAGTCAGAGAGTCTATGAACTCCATTGAAGGCTTGAGAGGTTCAAGCAAGCTCCTTGGTATAGGCTTATCATACTACTGTGACCCTCAGAGGTTGAGTTTCAGTAAGGAGAGTCTATGCACTCCATTCCTACTGACTTCATTCTGTTAGTGAGACTCAAATCGAGCACACTGTTGTAAAAACTCTGCTTGAAAAGAAAATAGAGAGGCCACCACTAAAAGGCTGGACCAGGAGACATAGCCCAAGAGCATTGGGTGAACTCCTTATTAAACTTGTTTTGTTTACGTGTTTGATTGTTATGTTTTCTTTGATTTCCTCAATGTCTATGTATTCTAGTAATCTTATCGATCCGTTGCATAAGTAGCATAGGCACATCCATGCACATGAGTCTCTAATACCTTTCATTCTTTATCTTGGATAAATTGCAGATCACTCAACCCTCATCATTTGTAAATTTTGCGTAGGCTGTTGAGACTGTGTTTTATTCTCTTCCATCTTAGCTATTAACATCAGGCATTTTTCTATGTTATAGTCAAACTATCTTCAGTATTTACTTGATGGGTGTGTAGGATTCTGGCAATCGCGTGCAAAGTGCCCCAGTTGTTTGTAGTTGTAGCAGATAATATAACTAGGACCTCTACTAGGTCCTCCTCCTTGGCCCTAGAAACCTCCGTACACTCCTCTGGAACCTTGATCTGGAGGCCGAGTCTCTGCTTGCATTAAGTAAGTAGCGATTATCTCCATCATCAAGCCATATCTTCGACAGTGATGTTCATCGTGGCCCACAGATTTGTAGAAATTACAGAACAGCTGCTAAGGTGTTTGAACAAAATTCTAAAGCAAGTGGTAGTTATCTGTCGCATTTATCCTAGTAACTTAATAAATGGCACAACATAGCACGCCCCCATTCTTGGCCCTGCTGGGGGTTCTAGCTTCAGGGGAATTGTCCCCCCCCCCCAATAATATAATTCACGAACACAAGAAAATGATCCCTATCATGCCCATGGCCCTTTCACTTTAAACACCAAACTTTTTTGCTCATGTCAGCCTTGTCTCCTTGTCTTTCTTCAAACTCTGTAATTCTAGGTGTAGACTTGCTAATTATGAGTGGATCTGCTGCACACCTAGGTTTGTGTTCTGAATAGATGGTGCATGCATCTTCATTGTGATATCCAAGGCTTCTGCATGTGTATCTATCTTCTGATGTGACAGAGAAATTCTCAAATGGGGCAAGAGAGATGTTATAAACCAGTTGTGATGGTGGCTATATGAGATTTGCATGTTAGCGTATCTGATCTAGCACTTCAGCTTCTGATCAAAGTCTGAAGGCATCTCCTCAACCTTCATCATGATATCTTTAAATTCAATCAATGATTGTGAGTCAGATTTGGATTTACTAAAATCTTTGTTCAAAGTCGTATGAGCTGCTGCTAGAGATGCATGAGGATTGTCAGTACAATACTTAATGTACTAGGTTAGTGCATGATCCTACAAGGTGGTAACCAGTCGATCCTTCTTTATATTATCATCGGTGAATTTTTGGTTTGTCCTTACAGTGTTCTGAACAAACGAGAACTTCTCTGGATCTTCACTTCCTATGCCCTTGAAGATCGACATCTTCATTGCGTTCGCCATGTTGAATGGTGACGGTGGAGGTGGAGGTGTGGGTGAAGGTGTATGTGGTGGAGGTGGAGGTGGAGTGGATGGACGATTTGTCCCTAGAATACCTTGAGTTATTAGTTCAACAACACTTCGCAGCGTAGTCTATACCGCCCCTTCATCATCGCTTGAGGGAAGTCTAACCAATGGGCTATTCTCTAGTCCTGATCCTCTGTGATTTCTAATGAATATTCCACTTCACATAGGTCCGAGCATAAAGGTGATGACATTGCCAATTTTTCACATAATAACATTTTTATCCAAGTATTCAATGATCCTAAATACTTACCTCGTGGTCCTTTGAAGAATCTTTGCTATAGCTAACTGAAGTGTCAACTGTAATTTCTATAACAAATCCTCTCAGAATTCGATTGAGCCAATGATCGACAACCCGCGCGATATTTTTTTCAGAGGATTCTATTCATCGCACTAATTATGGACTCCACACTATGGGACTATCGAGCTTCCACCTTCCTTGATTGTTTGTCAATTTAGCTAACCACTCGTACAGTTCAATTGGAAGGTGCAGAAGAAGATTTCGTGTATTTCTGTATACATATATCTATTCAACCAATCTTCTTTGATAGGTTTGGATTCCTATTTTATTGTGCCACGAACTCATGATTCTTTCGATCCAACCACTTTTCAATTTCTTTCTTGTTCGGGTTCTAATGATATGACATCGCACATCTCTTTTAAGTAGATCCTCATCCCAACAACGCAACCATTTGTTGGCTTAGGGGGTCCTGAACTAGGTTCAGAGTTAGTTGTGCCAACCAACAAAACCATACACTATTGGCCCTTTTGGTAACAACCCATGTATCATAGGCTGCAGTCTCACTCGAAGCCGTATGAGGGGATGCAAGAACCAAGTTTCTGCATATAGAGACTAGTGTGATGTCTTCCAGCGCCTTGGATTTGCCTCCACACAGATCGATAAGCTTATAGGGCACATCATTGCAACTCATTTAAAATAGCCTTCAAACCTTTGCAAAGGTCCACAATCAGTCCTTAAGGACTCTTAACAGACAATTTACCTACCTACAGGCATCAAAAAGTAACCCTAGGTTGGAGTTCGCATAGATCTACTTTATTCATTTAAAAACATAAGAGAAATGATCTAAAAATTCATGGAAGTGGCTAAGCATTCATTTCTTACATTATTAAGATAGATTCAATAAATGTGCGTAGCATTCAATCACTATTTAGTAAAACATGTAGTTCATCGACAACATATCACATAAACAAATACAAATGGAAATACTCAATAGTTTGTAGGAAAATTGTCTTTATTGACCTTCAATTCACTGATTACAGACTCAAATTACCCTACGCACATAGTTGCAGGGGTCCATGCACTCAGTTGCACATTCTACCTAGGCCTCCATGCACTCAGCTGCAAAGCCTTTCCTTCTCTACCTAATCACAGGAAGAAGAACCTTCATCCCTTAGCCCCTGCTGAAAACTCTTCAATGAACCCAAATCTCTTTCCTAACTTGTCCTTAGACTCACTAAGACTCAACTATTGATAGACTTTTCCATATAGTGCCATGGTCTACGAACCATGAGTGAATCTCAAAACTGACTCAAAAATTTACTTGAAACAAGGGACAAAGCCCCTTTGACTTTTATTAATCTACACGCTCCGCTTGCATATATCGTGGGGACTTTACATATTTTACAAAATTGTATACAAAATTTGGGTTAAGTAACTCGAAACTGACCCAGGGGACCCCATCCCAACAATATCATAGTCTTGAATTGTTATACCTTATCTTAATGGCCTAATAGAGCCTCAGCGTGGAAGTAGTGGAGTGGGTTTTGCAATTACAACTTATCGCAACTAAACTAGTGGAGGAATGACACGTCTTAGAGGGTATAAATCTAGAAGCTCACAAAGATTTTGTAAAAGTAACGTTCAGGCTTATTAGGATCGGGCTAATGTGGAAACTTGCAGCATGGAGAAGTTTGATCTGATTGGATATGCACAAAAGAATCAAACAGGAGGACCCAAGGTGATGTCTTTTAGGACTTCCATCCCGGAACTTAAATAAGAAGTGTGTGGAGGAGTCAGGGAGAGTAAATATGGGATGACTTGGCATGGGTAGTTGTGGAAGGAGTAAAGCGGTGGACCAACTGTGAGTGACACTGCAGAGAGAGGTGTGGACCCACACTACACATAAGACTGAATATTATTCCCTAGGAGCACAAAGCAAAGAACACCATTGAAAGGGGCAAGGTGACGTAACTTCAAAGCATTCAGAAGTGTGTAGAGGAAGAAGTTTCGAGTATTGGGAAAGTTAGTAGCAATTGACTGACCATCAAGTGGACTGAATATATATATTATATATATATATATATATTCAATGTAAGATGTGGGGTTGTAAAACCTAAATCCATGAATGGATCGACATCCAATAACTAATTTCCAAGTAGTTCTCAAATATTAGCCACAGTGTATAGCCATGTGGCTAAGACAATGATGTGGTACTATCTAATTTTCCATAAGTGTAATGGGTACATCTCTTGATCCAAAGGTTGGATTGAGGTAAATTTTATATCACCAAAATCATCTTAACAAGATAAATGTAATGGTGATGTCAAACTTAGGATTTAAGTGATTTGGAAACATCAAAATGTTTAAACCTCATTTACATAATGTCACATTAGATCTTCGGTCAACATAGTAACTACCCTCCTTTGAGCCCATGTTTTGTAGGGAATTAGTAGGGAGATTTGTTACAGGAGGGCAGGATCTTAGTGTGAAAAAAAGGGATGGGTGCAAGAGATAGATGTAAGGGGTGGAGAGAGTGAAAGCAAGAAATAGAGAGGGAAGGGGGTCATAAGTAAGTCAAGACATAGAGTGATATAAAGAGAAAAATAAGGAGAGAGAGAGAGAGAGGAGGGGCAGGGAGTGAGAAAAGGAGGGAGAGAGTTGGACGAAAATTGGGGAGGGAAGGAGAGATACAAAAAAATAAAGGGGAGATAGAGGGGAAAATAGAGGGGGCTTAGAGATAATGTGTGTTATAGAGAAAAGAGGGAATGGGGAGAGGTAAGAGAGAGAGAGGTATATAGGAGGTATACATACAGGAGGAGAGAGAAATAGAGTTATATAGGAGAGATACATACAAGGGGAGAGAGAGAGCGAGCGAAGTGGGAAGGAATAGAGAGAGAGAGAGAAAACCAAATAGGGAAGATGGGATAAAGACAAAAAAAAGGAGACATTAGGAGAGAGAGAAAGAAAATGATCAATATAATCCTCTATCTTAGTTCTATCTAGTTATTTACTTCTTCCTTTTGTTAAGAGTCAACTATTTATAGACTTTTTCATACAATGCCATGGTCTGCGTACTATGGGTGAATCTCAAAACCGACTCAGAACATATCCAAAACAAGAGGCTAATCCCCTTTGACTCATATTCCTTTATGCGCTCCACACCCACAAATCATGGAGACTTTACATCATTTACAAAATTGTACCAGAATTTGGATTATCTTAACCCCAAACTAACCCAGGGGACCGCATCCCAACATAAATCATGTTCTTCAATTTTGGGCGAAGCTGATTTGTCGCCTTAGCTGCTTCTCTTGCTCTATTGGTGCTTGTGCAGCCTTTTGAGAAGTATACTTCTGCTTTTACACAACAAAGCTCTCTGCGCCTTTGCTCATTGTTAGTCCCCTAATTTGCTCCCTTTTTGACCATTTTTCCCTTCCTAAATCATAACCATTTACCCTTGTTTTATCTATCTTATACACCCTCATCTTGCACTAGTGCAAGAACGATGACACATTTTGCATTAACTTTAAATTTTCATTTTTTAACTTAACTTAGCATTTATAGTTATTTATTATGTTATTTCTTGCTTATAATTACTTTTGTAGCTTATTGATACCTCGAATGTTATTTGGTAGTTAAATGCTTATGTGACCAATGATCTTAGTGTAGGAGAGGATCTCGCACCAGTGCCAGCACCGTGAATCTTTGCAGCATATCTAGATCTCCTTGATCACCACACAATTTTGTGCCGCTTTAGCCATGACAGTAGGTTAGATCTAAAGGTAGTCGAGTTCCAGTTACGACAGCAAGGCAATCTAGAGGTAGTTGAGATTATATTTATGAGAAATGAACAACTGGAGATTGCTACGGCTTGTTCTGTTAAAATGCCTAATTTTGAAGGCCGAAAGCTTAATTCTGCAATCGGTTATGTAATTAGTTGAATGATCTGCAATCGTTCATGTAATTAGTTGAACAATCTAAATTATGCAATTGGTAATGTAACAAGTTAAATAATCATTTTTGCCTTCATCCAAGGATCTATATAAGAAGAAATGTAAATAGGAAAAAATGGTTAATGGTTGATAGAGTTGTATAGAACAAAGATAGAACCAGGAAGGCAGTAACAAACCTACATTTTTTTATTGCCCAAATCCGGGCTGGATATGTAATCACGCATGTACTTGCCTTTATGATTTAATAAGAAAGGGAGCTCTGACTTACGTTTCATGAATATTATTTTTTATGCTTAACCTCTAATGAATTGATATAGTACCGAGTAGCATTTCCATTTGAAAGGGAAACACACTGGTTGGCTAGGGCCCAGCCAATCCAGCACGTTCTCCCTATTTTCTGTTCTTGTAATTTATGTTTTATACTTCCAAGTGTGATTTAATTTACAACATCTGAATTCCTGTTTGAGTGAAAGCAGATCTGCAGTGTGAAGTAGTTAAATTTCCTTTCCCTGCATCTGATTTTGGATTGGTTTTCCTGCCTGGTCCAAGCAGGAGAAATCACCTGCACTAGTGCACATTGGTGTGCTATTCACTTTCTGCATGTTTTTTTGGATTGGTTTTCCCCGCCTAGTCCAAGTAGGAGAAATTACCTATACCAGTGCATGTTGATGTGCTACTCACTTTCTGCAAGTCTGTTTGATTTGGTTTTCCCGCCTGGTTTAAAGCAGAAGAACTGAACCTGCACCAGTGTAAGATTTTGTGATGCAACAAGCCTTTTTAGCTTACTTCTAACAGCTTTCTTGCTTTCACTAATATTTCATGACAGGATAAATTATAAATATTGGTTCTCTATTTTTGTAGTTTGATAAACTTAGAAACATTCATCCTTTTGGTATGCAATTTGGCTTCATAATACTTGGATTAATTAAGCATTGATTTCAAGAATTAAATGTTAAAGTGTAAGAAGCTCTGATTTGGTACAAGAATCAATTTCTTGCTACTGGATCTAAGTTTTTTGGATTTGAGAAAGTTCAAGCCTTTGCACGAAGAAAAATTCTTTTAGTACAGACATCATTTTACACCCTCTACATAAATCTTTGTTCCTACACTAATGCAAGCAGACTGTACTAGTGCAAGATAGATTCTTGCAAGAAGGAAATCTTTACATAAGCAAGTTTGAAGGGCCCATCTGTAGAAGACTACTAAAGTGTATTTACTAAATAAAACACACACTCAATAGATAATCAACACTTAGCTAGAGTAATTGGCCCTTTATTTCTAAATATCTTTTGCAAGTACATTTTCCCTTGTTCCAGTCTCAGATTATTTTGATGGTTCAAGTTGCCTTTCTCTCTTTATAGTTTGATTTTTCAATCTTTCCTTTAAAGAAAGTAGGAATTGATATTAGAAAATATTTATACCATCTCTGGCATTGCCTGTGCTTCGTCTGTAAGTTTACGAATCCCCCGGGTTGACAATTTAAGTGTTGAGGAGTTTAATTAAGTGTAATTCCTGCACCCAACATTTTGGCACCGTTGTTGGGGAGGCGATTTGATTTGGTAAGAATTTTCTAATTATACAATAGAGGTAATTTTTATTTATTTTTTTTAGTATTGTTTGGAAAATATTTTTCTTGTGAGGGAATTTTACTGGTGTTAATTGATTTCTGACAACATTTTTATTAGAAATTACTTGTTCTTTTTCTTTCTTTTTCTGAAATGAATGCCTAGGAAAGGTAAGGGTTCAAATCCAACTAAGGGCCAAAATAATTTTGAAAACAATTCTCATATTGGGTTTCCTTCTGTGAGTAGGAAACCCAATCCAATTCAAACCCATCATGCAGGAACAATCCACCTAGATTTTGGTGCCAACAACTCAGGTGTGGTTTAGCCTATTGGGAGTAAGAGAGAAACAATGGTAGATCATGAAGACTATGTGGAAGGGACATGTGAAGACCGGGTAAGTGGAGAACAATCAACTTTTGTGTTTCCAATTGTGGATCCTGATACTGTGGCGCAAATGAAGAATATTCCACCATCATCTCTCCCCCATTTCCATGGTAAAGTTCATGAAGACCCTGACTCTTTTATATTCATGCTTGATATTCTATGTAAAAGTTATGATTACTCAACTGACACTCAGAAGTTAAGATTATTTGCTGCTACTCTCAAGGACTCAACTTTACATTGGTTCATGGGGCCAAGAGGAAACTCTATAACCTCTTGGATCATAAGAAGAAAGTGTTTTTGTCTAAATATCAGGAATATTGCAATACTCGGGACATGCAAGATGAGATTTTTACAATCATACAGGATGATGATAAAACTCTTGAATATTACTTAGAAAGATTTATGTATGTTTTACAAAGGTAAAAACTTAAGATTGATTCCAGTACTATTAGAACCTTGTTCTTAAGAGGACTTACTGATAATGCTAGAAATAATCTAAAACTACTAGGACAAAGTGATATTTCTCAACAAACTTTTGATCAAATTTATGAATTATGCAGGAAATTTTCAAGAAATCTGTATAGATCTGGTAGAGGAACTCGAAATAGAAATAGCAAAACTAAATCTACTGATGTTATGATTATTGGACTAGAAAATAAAATGGAAAACATGAAAATTGATATAATGAATGTTGTTTCTAAACAGTTGGACTCTTTAAAATTTCAGCAAAAACTTATAAAGGAACAAGAGTCACTATGAATTTTCTGTCCTAAATGTAGAGATAAGCATCTGCCTAAAGAGTGTCCTCTTAATTTAAAAGAAACTAATAAGTGTGCTATTTGTGCAGAAGACCTTATCACAGAAAAATGTCCCTCTATACTAGGAATTAAAGTTGTATTTACAGAGGGACAGCCTGAAGCTGAATACTTGAATGCTATGGGGGCAAGAAGAAATTGGCCTCAGGTAGGTGCAGGTATGGCTCCTCAATTTTCTCCACACTATTTTGGTTATAATTCACATGGATATTCTTATCCTAGCACTAATCAATAGTGGCAGTACGGAAATAAATATCAACATGTGAAACCTTCTCAACCATGGCAGCAGGGTTGGAGATGGCCAACTCATGCTCAATATTCCTACCAACCACCTATGTAGTCATATCCTCATACGCAAAATTCAATGCCTCAGCTTCCGAGTCAGTCTACTCCACCATTGCCTTTACCTCCACCCTTTCAACCTCCTCAATTTCCTGCTCAACCTATGCCCAATCCTAAGGATAACAAAGCAGTGCAAATGATTTATGTAACAAACCCACCTTTAACATTTGAGTACCAGTCTATTCCAATTGGGTTTCATGATATTCAGTTAAGATCAGGAAGGACTGTAACATCAGAAAATCAGAACCAACCTGCAGTGATTGTTGAAGAGAAAGGAGAAGAGGAAACTCCTAACCATTCTCTGAAAGCAATCACCAAGTAGCCCTTACCCTCTAGATCCTTGCCACCTTCTTCCAACCAGCCTCCCTTCCCAGAGAGGTTAGTGATGGAAAGAAGTCAGCCTATTTCTTAGACTAGCTTAGCATCAGAGCTTTGGAATCTTTTCATTAAGATACCTTTGCCTCAAGCCATCAAAGAGATCCCCATTTATACCAAGATTATTAAGGAACTCTATCTCAAGAAACCCAGGAGGAAGAAATTAGAACCCCAAACCATTCAATTTGTTGGTAGGGCAGAAGAGTTGATGACATGATGTGTATCTATGGAAAAATTTATTGATCCTGGAAACCCTATTGTCCCAGTTCAGATTGGTAATGTCCTTGTCTCCAATGTTCTTATAGACCTGGGGGCAGCCATTAATGTCATGACTAAGCAAACCATGGATCAACTTTGGTTATCTCATCTTCGCCCTACTCCCACTATGCTTGAATTAGCAGATAGATCTAAAATTAAGCCTGAAGGAGTAATGGATGATGTGACCATCTAATTAGATTCTTGGGAATATCCTGCTGATTTCATTGTGCTTCAGCTAAAGAACCCAGTAGGAGGAGATCCCTTGATCTTGGGTCGACCATGGCTTGCTACCACCAATGCATATATTAGATGTCATTCTGGTGATTTGTATATTTCACATGGAGACTCTAGGAAGAAATTTACCTTATATCCCCCTGCCAGATCCATTCAGGACCTTTGAGATACTTTGTGGTTGGATCAAAGTAGTGATGACGAGACTCAGCCCATCTCCCTTATCCATCATTATACTGGGTCTTCACAAGAAGACGAGATTCAATATTTCCTGAATAACCTAGACACTATGCCTAATTTTGAGTCGTTGAGCCAAATTTTCAGCCTAGATTTTCAAGATAATCATGATTCCCATTCTTTTGTACTATTGCATTTGACCACTCCCTTGAGTACTACTGAGCCTGATACTACTCTTGTTGAGATTAGCCCTAGTAAATCCTTGTATATTAGTTCAGATTTGACTCATCTCAGCTAGAGAAGCTTGTGAATTTGTTGTGAAACCATCTTAGTGCCTTTGCATGGGGCTATGAAGATATGAAGGGTATCCCTCTTGAAACTTGCACACATCATATCTATATTGAGGAAGGAGCCCAACCTGTCTGACAACCCCAAAGGCAAATGAATCCAGCTCTAAGAGATATTGTGAAGGAAGAAGTATAGAAACTCTTGGACGCCGGTTTTATCTATGCTATTTTTGACAGTCAGTGGGTCTCTCCATTAGTACTAGTAACTAAGAAAGATGGAAGATGGTTTATTTGTATTGACTATCGAGAATTAAATAAAGCCACTCTCAAAGATTATTTCCCTCTCCCATTCATTAACCAAGTGCTTGATACCCTTGCAAGAAAGGAATACTTTTCCTTTCTGGATGGCTTCAGTGGCTATAACCAGATACATATTGCACCCGAAGATCAGGACAAAACTATTTTTACATGTCCATGGGCTACATTTGCTTATATAATGCTTCCCTTTGGCTTATGTAATTCCCCGACCACCTTTCAAAGGGCAAGCTTGGCTATTTTTGCTAATCTGGAATTTGTGGAAATTTATATGGATGACTTTTCTATGTTTAGTGATTATTTTTAGGAAGCTCTTGAAAACTTGGAAAAATTACTTCTTCATTGTGAGGAAGCCCATCTCGCTTTGAGTGACAAGAAATGCAAATTGATGTGCAAAGCAAGGGTGGTACTTGGCCATTTGATTTCTAGTTAAGGTATTCAGGCTGATCCAGCAAAGATTGAAATCATTCTGCATCTTCCTACACCCAAATCTCAAAGGGAAGTAAGAGGTTTTTTATGACATGCTGGTTACTATAGAAGATTCATTGAAAATTTTTCTAAGATAGTTGCTCCTCTTTTCCAACTTCTAGCTAAGGATAACGAATTTTCTTGGACTACAACTTGCCAACAGTCTTTTGAAACATTGAAGGAAAAGTTAGTACAGGCACCAGTTCTGAGAGGTCCTAACTGGTCTCTGCCTTTTCATATTTCCTTTGATGCTTCAGGTTTGGCTATTGGCGCAACTTTAGGAAAAGAGGAAAATAAGTAATCCTATGCTATTTATTATATTAGTAAGAATTTGTCTTCTGCTGAATTAAATTATACAGTTACAGAGAAAGAGTTTGTAGCTGTAATTTTTGCAATTAATAAGTTCAGGCACTATATTACAGGATATGAAGTATTTATACATACTGATCATTCCGTGATTAAATATTTGATCAACAATCCATTAACTAGTGGTAGAGTGACTAGGTGGCTACTATTGTTGCAGGAATTTAATATTACTATTGTTGATAGACCAGGAAAATCTACTGTTGTAGCAGATTTTCTTTCTAGATTAGATCATCTTGGTGAAATACCTCCTGTTAATGATGATTTTCTATATGAACTTCTTTTTGCTATGTCAACAGATTCTCCATGGTTTGATGACATTGCCAACTATTTGGCTACTAGGAAAACACCACACCACTTGTCCGCTCATGAAAAGAAGAATATTATTCAAAAAAGTGATGCATACTCCTAGATTCAAGGAGATCTCTTTTACGTAGGCCCATATATGATTATTCATAGGTGTGTAAGAGAGGAGGAAGCGTTTGACATATTGAAATATACTCATGATGAACCTTGTGGAGGCCACTTCATTGATAAGCGGAATGCATATAAAGTATTGAGTGCTGGTTAGTTTTGGCCTTCCTTGTTTAAGGATGCCAAATAGTATGTCAAGCGTTGTGATAGTTTTCAGCGAATGGGCGAGCCTAATCAAACCAATGAAATGCCTTTATGCCCTCAAGTTATGATTGAGCCATTTGAAAAATGGGCTATTGATTTTATAGGGCCAATAAGTCCAACATCATTAAGTAAAAAAGCATATTTTGGTTTGTACATATTTTGTTACTAAGTGGGTAGAAGCTAAAGCTGTTTCTTTTGCTACAGAAAACGTTGTTGTTGATTTTCTTTTTACTGAAATCTTTACTATATTTAGTTTGCCTAGAGAAATTTTTCTGACAATGGTCCAAATTTTATTTCTAATCTGGTACAAGATGTGATGGAGCAATACAAGATCCGGCACAGGAAATCCACACTGTATCACCCACAAGCAAATGGCCAGGTGGAATCTATAAACAAAGTGATCGAGTCGATTCTTACAAAGACAATCAATATGCATCGAAAAGAATGGGCCGAAAGAATACCAGAAGCTTTGTGGGCATACAGAACCACTTGGAGAAATAGCACGGGACATACACCATATGAGCTGCTATATGGAAAATAGGTTTTGTTACCGACTGAATTCCAAATCAAAACTTTCAGTACTGCAGTTCAGTTAGGACTAGATCTCTTTGAGAAACAGCAACAATGTCTTCTCCAATTAAATGAGTTAGATGAGTTTCAAAGGGATGTTGTTCAGCAAAACATACTAATTCAGCAGCAACGTAAAAGGTGGCATGACAAGTTTATTCAAAAAAAGCAATTCCAACCAGGTGATTGGGTGCTCCTTTATGATAATAGATTTAAAATTTTTAAAGGGAAGTTCCATACACGTTGGATGGGACCTTATGAAGTGATCCGAGTATTTGAAAATGGAGTAGTAGAACTTAAAACTATTGATGGACAAAATTCAGTATTCTTGGTAAATGCACACAGGTTAAAGAAGTACTTTCAACCACTTACCAAGAAAGATTTTAGACAACAAGTCCAACAATAATTTGGGACAATAGTGGAGAATGGAAATACCAAACTTTTGAAAACATGAATTCTTATTCTTCTTAAAAAAAAAAGATAATAATAAAAAATTGAAAAATTAGAGAAAAAAAGTATTTTCCTGTAATTATGAAAATCAGTTCGCTGACATGATTGCAAAAGGATCAACCTAAAAACTAGCTTGCTGGAAGGAAGATGAAAATTTTCTAATCAAAAGAAAATGTTGCTTGATATTTAGATATGCTAGCTACCACCAAGTAAAAGAAGGTTCAGAAGAACCAACCTTTATATAGATGGGGTAATTAGCATGGATATTTTTTATTCAAGTAACATTTAATTTTCGCTACAGTTACTTTTCTTGTACCAGCGTAGGCAGACCTTCCAGAAAATTTGCTGCCTTTATTCATATTCCACTTTCGTAATATTCCCTTATTTTTCTTCTTCAATCCCAGAATGATTAACCTTCCCACATTCTTCTAAATTTACCCTATTCGCTTTGAAGAAATACCACCTTACCATGAATTTTTTTCCCTTTCCCACTTCTATTTATTCCCTCTTTTGGTACTTTCCTGGAATCCATGTAACATAATTCCTTCCCATTCTAAAAATTCCCCTTTCCCACTTCTCTATTCCATCATGAATTTATTGCAGGATCTTGCATACAAAGAGAAAAAGGATATGCTCTGAGGCATCAAGGAAGGGTGAAGTAAATTGCCAGTAAAAGGGTGAAGAAAATTGCCAGTAAAAGTTGAGGAAATCATGTGAAAATCCAACCTATACTTAAATTCTCTATTTAGATATTACGCTTGCACTAGTGCAAGCATGTTTTCCTATGTGATAAGATAAGCAGAAAAGTACCATCAGAACAATACGATTTTAAGCGGTGCAAGATTAGTACGAGCATGCACCTCGTCAGCAGCATAGTACAAGTTATTTTTATATCATATGGCATAAGAAACTGGTCATTATGGAAAGTTATATGAAGTCTTTGCATTTCACCAATGAGTATTTATGCTATCATATTAGCTAGGAGGAAATTAGTTAAAAGTACAAAGTTTTTCTAAGTAGAAATCATGATTTTTTAATGAATGCTAAGTTCCTTTTTAAATTATGAAGAAATGCAGAAATGTGTTAACTGTTGCTTGCACGTAATTACCCCACTCTGCCATAATCTTAAATGTCCTTCAATCATGATTACCCCGCTCCACCATAATCCTAAACATCCATTCACACGTAATTATGACTTCAGCTAACCATTAAACCACCGCTGCGAGTACTAGTTCAGCCAGACCTCAAAGATGTTGTGTATCTAAAGAGGATGAACCGGTGATACGATGGAAAGGATGGATGAACAGTTAGATTTCTATTTATGAAGGTCGATTCCCCTGTATTGCATGCAAAGTCTCAGAGCTCGATTGTTCATAGCCGCTAGCAGCAATGTTGCTTGTCCAGAATGAACCCCTGTCTCTCAGCAAAATTGAACAGACTACAGAGTTTCATAATAGTCTTGCACTATTGCAAGACTTAGATTTTCTAGAGTTCCTGTAGAATTTTGATAGGTATGACAAAGAAGTGGCCCTACTATTTGCAAGAAGTTTTAAAAATGACCGAATGAAAATTAGGCCTCTTAAATTCAAAATTACAGAGGAATTCATAGCAGCAGCAACGAGCTTGGACAACATAGGAGAACAATGGTTCAAGAATCAGAAGTTGGAAAGGAAACGCTGGCAATGTTTTGTCATTAATAAAAATATAGAGGTGGACTGGAAATTAGGAGTTCCGCACAAAGCCCTGCCAGGACAATGGCAGGACCTCCTCTTTATTTTGCATAAGTTTGTGACCTGTGAGGGAAGATACACCCACACCTTGATGTATCATTTTAGAATGCTCCAACATTTTGAAGCAGGCCGACACGTCCGATGGAGGATGAACTTCCCCTACTTTCTACTTAAAATCCTGGAGAAAATGGCTAAAAGAATACAGGATGGAAGGGCAGACCAAGTTGATAAAAGGTTATACCATCACGACCTGATCAAAACCTTGGTCCTAAAGAAGTTGGAGAAGAAATGAATAACATGTGAAGCACTGTTAAAACAACTGAACAAAGGGACAGTCGATGGAGAAGAGACAGAGGCCCCTACCAGTATGAGCAAGGGCCTGAGCAAAAGAAAAAAGGGAAGTGATTTGGTAAGAATTTAAGGATTATACAATAGAGGTAATTTTTATTTATTTTTTTTAGTATTGTTTGGAAAAGATTTTTCTTTTGAAGGAATTTTACTAGTGTTACTTGATTTCTAACAACATTTTTATTAGAAATTACTTGTTGTTTTTCTTTCTTTTTTCTGAACTGAATGCCTAGGAAAGGTAAGGGTTCAAAGCCCACTAAGGGCCAAAAGGATTCTGAAAACAATTATCATATTCGGTCTCCTTCTGTGAGCAGGAAGCCCAATCCAATTCAAACCCATCACACAAGAACAATCCACCTGGATTCTGGTGCCAACAGCTGAGGTGTGGTTTAGCCTGTTGAGAGTAAGAGAGAAACAATGGAAGATCATGAAGATTATGTGGAAGGGTTTGGCGAAAACCACGTAAGTGGAGAACAATCCACTTTTTGTGTATCCAATTATGGATCTTGATATTGTGGCACAAATGAAGAATATTCCACCATCAGCTCTCCCCCATTTCCATGGTAAAGTTCATGAATACCTTGACTCTTTTCTATTCAAGTGTGATATTATGTGTAGAAGTTATGATAATTCAACTGACGCTCACAAGTTAAGATTATTTCCTCCTACTCTTAAGGACTCAGCTTTACATTGGTTCATGGGGCTAAGAGGAAACTCTATAACCTCTTGGGATCAGATGAACAAAGTGTTTTTGTCTAAATATCAGGAATATTGCAAAACTCAGGACATGTAGGATGAGTTTTTTACAATCATACAGGATGATTATGAAACTCTTCAAGATTACTTAGAAATATTTCTGTATATTTTACAGAAGTCAAAATTTTAACTTGATTCCAGCACTATTAGAACCTTTTTCTTAAGAGGACTTACTGATAATGCTAGAAATAATCTAAATCTTCTAGGACAAGGTTATATTTCTCAGCAAATGTTTGATCAAATTTGTGAATTATGCAGGAAATTTTCAAGAAATCAGTATAGATCTGGTAGAGGAACTCGAAATAGAAATAGAAAAACTCAATCTACTGATGCTATGATTATTGGACTAGAAAATAAAATGGAAAACATGAAAATTGATATAATGAATGTTGTTTCTAAACAGTTGGACTCTTTAAAATTTCAGCAAAAACTTATGAAGGAACAAGAGTCACTACGTATTTTCTGTCCTAAATGTAGAGATAAGCATCCGCCTAAAGAGTGTCCTCTTAATTTGAAAGAATCTAATAAGTGTGCTATTTGTGCAGAAGATCATATCACAGAAAAATGTCCCTCTATACCAGGACTTAAAGTTTTATTTATAGGGGGACAACCTAAAGATGAATACTTGAATGCTATGGGAGCAAGAAGAAATTGGCCTTAGGTAGGTGCAGGTATGGCTCTTCAATTTTCTCCACACTATTTTGGTTATAATTCACATGCATATTCTTATCCTAACTCTAATCAATAGTGGCAGTATAGAAATCAATAATAGCATGGGCAACCTTCACAACCATGGCAGCAAGGTTGGAGAGGGCCAACTCATGCTCTATATTCCTACTAGCCACCTATGTAGTCATATCCTAATAAATGCTATTTTGGCGACAGAACTTCAAATATTTTTTCCTTAGTTTCTGCCTCCCTACTCCTCCTAACTTCTTTCTGTCCATCTCATCATGATTAATAACTCAAACAATCATTATCCTACTCGGCTACACGAAACCCTCCTTCATAGCATAGCATCCCGAGCACAGCTTCAACTGGTGCACCCTCATCAGTTTTCGTGCATCTTGCTCATTGCTTTGTCCTCTAAACTGGGCATTTTAGTTTATAGTCTCACTCTCTCTTACAAATTTTGGGAGTACTAAGACTCTCCTGCTTCCATATAGCCATTGCACAAGAACCCCCATATACATCTTCAATCTGCTCCCATTCCCTTTTCCTGGGAAGGGTTCCCCATTCAGCTTCGTGAGCTCAAATGTTCCACCATCTGTAATTTCCTTGATAATATATGGCCCTAACCAAAGCATCCGGAATTTACCTGGAAATTTAGTGAACTTACTAGCATATAACAGTACAAGATCGTTTACCTTGAATGTGCGAAGCTTGATATGGAAATCATGCCATGATTTTTCGTGTTCCTTCTATACTTGTTGATGGAATCATGCCAAAGATCAGTCTTCTTTGAGCTCCATCAATTGCATGAATCATTCTTTTAGGGCCTCACGATCTGCAATATCCATTAAACCTGCTATGCACAGACTAGGCATAATGTATTCTATTGGAATTATGGCTTCGACTCCATCTACTAATCGAAACAGAGTTTGTCCTGTCGTCTTCTTAAAAGTAGTCTTGTAAGCCCATAGTGCTGCAGGTACATGTACATCCCAATCATTCCGCTGTTCATTATAGATCTTTGTCAGCACGTTCTCCAAAATTTTGCTAAAAGCTTCAACAGTTTCATTTTCTTGTGGGTGATATGGTGTAGTCTTCTCAGGGTAGATTTGGAATTCATTAGTCAACGCACTGATATTTTCATTCAAAAATTGTGTACCCTTGTCACTCATCAACAGTTTCGGGCATCCAAACCTTGTTAAGACATATTCAAACAAGAAATTTGTTGTCTTAGCCCCTGTACAATATTTTATGGGTTGTACTTTTTCCCATCTGGTTAGATATTATGTCATAGTGATAATGTAGCGCGCCCCCATTTTATTTCCAGGGGGATGAATTGGCCCAATAAAATTGATTTCCCACTTCTCAAATGCTTGCAAAGATACTTGAGGATGGAATGGTAGCTCATCCCTTTGCGACAGTCTGCCAGTCCTTTGACACGCATCACACACCTTGCAGTATGCCTTGGAATCCTTGTGCAATATTGGCCACCATAGACCTGCGCACAAAATCTTCTGCGCAATTGATTTGGCTGCATAATGGCCTCCCATAGGTCCCCCATGAGCTTCAGCAACAATGCTATCATGCTCAAAGTCTGGGACATATCTTCGCAATATTTCATCTGCACCCATTTTGTACAAATTTCCTGCAATGTCTGAAAACTCGGTTATGTGTGTTAACTTCCTGCTGCAGCAGGTATTCATTTTTCATGATTGGCATTTCACAGGCCAAATATGTCGTACTTTGCTTGCTGCAATGCTCCATATTTGCTCAAATAGTCTCCAAATGAAGAAGGCTACTTCAAGTTCATTCAATTTCCTTCAAATTTTGTAAAGTTATCCCGGTGTCGCTACTTTTAGTTAAAGGGAGGTCCAAACAGTTTAACCTTGGTCTCCCTAGGTTTAAATTTCCTGTTTTAGAATATAGAGATTGTAAATCTGTCCAAACAGTTTAATCTTGGTACATTCTTAGATAGGTAGAGAAACAGAAGAGCCCAACGGCTTAATCTGGGCTCCGGAAGAAATAAGGGTAGTATGTAGATAGGAAAGCATCAAAAGAAAAATGAGTGGTGGGTTTGCAAGTCTAAGTGCACCCCCAAGCAAAAGAAGAAAAAATGCTAGGCAGGTAGCTGGGTAGGTAGTTCTGAGGTTGTTGAATTGCTGACCAGTTCCAGGTTTTCAGGTATCATATCATGCAGGACATAATCAGCAAGGATTTGTAAGCATAAAGGCTCAAAAGAGGTATAACTGACTCCCCTTCTCTGTTTCCCCCAGTCATTAACTAACATCCCCTGAAGAGGTCAAGATCTGCATGACACCTCTTAAGTTCCATCATCTTCACAATTCTGGCTTGAGTAAAGATCTGCTTTACTCGAAGTTGTTCCATACTTTCTCTCGAAGTATGGTCCTACCCCGTTATAACAGCCTAAGCTCTCCCGAACTTAGCGCTTTCTTACCATCTCCATATTAACCACTAACATTATTATTTAGCTCCCTATTCTTCCCATCCCCTTATTAATATTAAGTAAAATCCCCCTATGTAATATCCCTCCCCGTGGTTGAAAAATAACCATAACATCTCCCGGGAATTGTTCAGTTTATCAGAAACTCAGCAAGAGCCCTGACCTCCAAAACCACCTCCCAGATACGATGGACTCCTTCCAAAGTATAAAGTCCCCCGAGGTAATCGGACCCCTCCCGAAACCTCAAATTCCCTTCACATCCACTTACTTTCTTTTTCCTCCTCAAAGCCGTTTTCGCATCGCAACCTCGCACTCTCATATTCATGCAGATCATCGCCCACCCATCCCCCGCTGATGCGACATTGCGATATCGGCGATCGGCGATCACAAACGCCGAGTGTCCATTTCATTCACCTCTCCGTCTTCGCCGATGCGATATCGCGATATCACCGATCGGCAGTCGCAAGCGCCAAATGTCCAAACCCAATTATCCCCCTCGTTCCCCGCCGACGCGATATCGCATCGGAGTCTCTTCACCACAGTACATCCAGTATCTCACCACGTTGCTCTGTACCAGGGACCCACAGCTGACGTCATCCGCCGTACAGCCAATGCCATGCTTACGTCAGCAGCCAGAAAAGCCGAAAAAGCTTCGCACATGGAGAAAAATCGCACTTCGGAGCTCCAGATCAAGAAACGGAGGCAGTTTCCGATGCGTGAAGCGCTAATAGCGCATCACTACGGGAAATAGGCCATTTTGAGGAATATTCAAGGAATCTTCTGATTACTGAGCCCATTGTGCACCGAAAGAGCCCGAAAATCGCCCAATCGTGCCAAAGGATCCGGTTTGAAGACAGTAGCAGATCAGTCACAGAGTTTAAAGTGTATCAGATCAAATCAGCAGGCATCAAGCGTGTCAAAGAGTATCAGTCGACGGCGGAAACCATCAATGTAGCGGCAAAGTGTATCAGATAATATCTTGAGCAGCGGCCCAAAGCAAGAGAAAATTGAATATCTTCCAGCAGATTCATAGAAGGAGAGCGAAATTACTTGAAGCTCTCAAATCATGATTATTGCACATTCAATTCGCACCAAAGCCGAACTGCAACCCCGAAGCACATTCACTCCAGCAGCACCGCATCTGGTACCCAAGGGCCATCTCATCACCTGTTCCGATCCAGCTGCCCCCAACGCAGCCAAAAAGATTTACTTGCATTTAATTCCAGCAGCATTTAGATTTTTGAAGAGTTCTAAACAGACCTGTCAAGGTCACTTGTAATGATGTCTTTCCGATATTTTGTTTATAAATACCACCCTAAGCAATGTTGTGAGGGGTGGGTTGGTTGGTAGTAGTTGTTGGTCAGTCTTCTTTCCAGCATTTTCTCTGAGCAAAGACTCGCACTGTAACTGTCATATTTTTCCATAATCAAAGATTGCTGAAAGCATGGATTGCGAAACAACTTGATGTTTTCTCTTGGCCAAGGAATGATCACAGAATTCCTGTGTCTCTACATGATCCAATAAGTGTTCTTCTTCCCTGTTTTTGTTTTATGTTTTTATCACCTTTCCGCCTTTCTAAATTGCAGGAAAAAGGAATAGCTTAAGATTTGTTACATTACACCTTAAGTTCAATTTCTGCACTTTTCAATGTTTTCTTCAGAAATAGTTATGAGCTTGTATTCTTCAATGATCTGGTTTACCCTGTTTCTTTCACATATGAGTGCATGTCTTAGGAATTCTTAACTGCTCCGGGATCCCACTCATCCACTTTTCCTCTTTCTCAGCATGATGGAATGATTCTCTTTTGCCTTTCATCCCTGATGTTCATTCCGTACTTTCAGCAGACCGAATATTGTATCCTGTGTGGCTATCTCTCTCTATATCCCCTTGTGACCAAGAAAACGCTCGCATGCCTCAATCTGTGACTCCATGCCCAATGGTTCGAAACTTATAACACCTTACAGTGCCTCTTTGTTCGAGAATCCTACCTTCTTTCCAATCACAGTCAACGTTCCCTTGAAGTCAGAAAGCTAGCCTAAAATCATCAACTAAGGTTGAATCAAAAGGAGAGAGCCTCTCTGATTGCAGGTGGGCTAGAACCTGCAATCAGAAGATTGGTTTGTGGTTACCTCGGCCGTATCCCTACCAGGAGCCTAGGGACAACCTGAGTGATAACATAATGGTGACTCTGCTGGGGAACTCCTCAGATAAATCAATGCAACCACTCTGCAGCTCTACAGTGGAAGAAACCGACTTGTAAAAGCCTCGATCAACCTGTATCTGCGTACTCCATTGGGGATTCAATCGCTCTGTTCATCTTTAAACCCCACTGGAGGAAGTTCTCCTATTTTTCAAAGCTTGTCACGCTCAGTTCTGATCTTTGATGGTGGACAGAGATCAGGCACTTCAGAATCTAGACATCCACCTGGCGACTCCACTTCAATTTCAATCAAAGTCTCCACTGAGGAACGAACCAGATGTTACAGCCAAGTACCCCATGTATTAACAACAAGAGAGAATGCCCGAATCCTGGGAGGAACTTCCGATAGAGCAAGCTTTAGAAAAATGCAGAGAAATTTTATCATAGTTTGAGCTTAATGACGAATTTTTCAGAGCGGTATTGTCAAAAATACCAGGCGTCCGGAATAAATTGTTCCTTGAGTTTGTTGTGGAAAAATATGAGAATGAAATTGAACTCTTGGGAGCTCAAAGTCAGTCTTATGATTTCTGCAACCCTCAAGAGTTTTACCAAAATCTTCCTCCTCCAGTTCACAAGGAAATAGTGTTGTCTCATGAATTACAGTTTGAGTATGATCTCGATTCCAAGGGAAAGACAGAAGGATCAGCGGCTAGGGTCATTACCGAAGATGTAGCTGTTCCTTCCGACCTAAAGAACCTGAAATCATGCCTAAGCTTCCATGCCCCTATTCAGGAGGGAACACTGTTGCCTGAGGACCTGCGGATTCTGTGTGATTTGGGTTCCAAGGGAAAGACAGAAGGATCATCGGCTAGGGTCATTACCGAAGATGTAGCTGATCCTTCCAACCCAAAGGATCCTGATTCATGCCGAAGTCTCTCGTCCTCAACTCAGGAGAAGATGCCGCTACCTGCTGATTTGCAAACTCTGCATAATTCTATTGAAGATTAAGAAAAAGCAGAAGAAGTTCTCTCATAGGGTAAGTTCATCGATCCAATCGCAGATTACATGGAACTTTGGCTTAACAAAATTTTGTTAACATGTTTCCTCAGTGAAGACCGTATGCTTCAGTAGTAAGTGATGGAGGCCACAATTTTAGTTGTAAAAGCATATGCCCGGATGATGCTTTTGCGTTCAGAAACGATCAGTCAGCAAGTTTATCTCGTTTCACAGTTGCTTAAATGGCTGCACTGGTTGTTTGATTTTACCTAACGTCAAAGAAACTGTTGGTTAGGGTAGGTAGGTAGAAGGAATAAAGCGGCCGGAGACAATAAGTTTTGCAGAAGACAGCAAGAAACTAAAAACCAAGGCGTTCTGGCCTGCTGTTCTTGACTCCTCACAAGGAGAAGGCATCCTCGAGTGGAGCCACTGTTAACTTCTTGCTGCAGCAGGTATTCATTTTTCATGATTGGAATTTCACAGGCCAAATCTGTCGTACTTTGCTTGCTACAATGCTCCATATTTGCTCAAACAGTCTCCAAATGAAGAAGGCTACTTCAAGTTCATTCATTTTCCTTCAAATTTTGTAAAGTTATCTCGGTGTCGCTACTTTTAGTTAAAGGGAGGTCCAAACAGTTTAATCTTGGTCTCCCTAGGTTTAAGTTTCCTGTTTTAGAATATAGAGATTGTAAATCTGTCCAAACAGTTTAATTTTGGCAGATTCTTAGATAGGTAGAGAAACAGAAGAGCCCAACAGCTTAATCTGGGCTCTGGAAGAAATAAGGGTAGTATGTAGATAGGAAAGCATCAAAAGAAAAATGAGTGGCGAGTTTGCAAGTCTAAGTGCACCCCCAAGCAAAAGAAGAAAAAATGCTAGGCAAGTAGGCTGGGTAGGTAGTTCTGAGGCTGTTGAATTGCTAACCAGTTCCAGGTTTTCAGGTATCATATCATGCAGGACATAATCAGCAAGGATTTGTAAGCATAAAGGCTCAAAAGAGGTATAATTGACTCCCCTTCTCTGTTTTCCCCAGTCATTAACTAACATCCCCTGAAGAGGTCAAGATCTGCTTGACACCTCTTAAGTTCCATCATCTTCACAATTCTGGCTTGAGAAAAGATTTTTCTCCTTGCGCGAAGCTTTTTCGGCTTTTCGAGGATCTTCACAATTCTGGCTGGAGAAAAATGGCGTGTTCTTTTATCAAAATGGCATAACAATGTACTAAAAGAAACCCCATTGTGTTGCATAGGTGGTCTTTCTTCTATCTTCTAGGGCAATATTGATCTCATGACGCCCATAAAACCCATTAGTAAAGGAATAGGCCTCCTTCCTTCCAAAAATGTCTAACACTTCATCTATAATTGGCATTAGAAATGGATCATGAACACATGCATCATTAAGCTTCTAGATATCTATGCAAATCCTTATTTCATCCTTTTGTTTCTTCTCTTGGACCACCATCAAGCTCACCCAATCTGATTCTTCAACAAGTTCTATGATGCCCGCCTCCAGCATTTTATCTAGCTCTTAGCAAACCTTTTCCTTACAATTAGGGTTAAGGCAATAAGGCCTCTGTTGGATAGGCCTCACATCCAACTTCAATGTGATCTTCATCATGCCCAAATCGCTGATTATGCCCTTTAAATCCAAGAACTTAGTGGGTAAGAGATCATGGTATTCATGAAGTAATTCAGCAACTTTACGTACTCTATCTAGTCCCAATAATCTCCAATTTTCACAAACTTCGGTTCTTCTTCAAAGCCCATGTTTACTTACTTCATTTCCAAAGGTGTAGAGATGTCTGGGTTATCTATTTTTGGGCCTTCGGCTTCATGATGCCCTTATGCCTCCATAATATTTATATTCATTGGGTCTTATTCCTCCTCTTCAACAGTCACGTTATAGCATTCCAATGCATGGCGCAGTTGGGTGCTCTAGTCTGGTTGGATCTATTCCATTAGTTCCTTCATTGTTCTGAAGATAACTGCTTTAATCTCTTACAATGCTGCATAGGTACTTGCAAATCTGTCTTCAAAGCTAAAATTAAATAAGAAAACTTTCTTCAATACATCCCATTCCACAGCTCCGTGGTGGAGCTCTGTTTCACGATACCAATTCATGGGGATTGTACCAAAGGTATAACAAAATATGTGTACCTATTCTAGTTGCATTTTCCCCCCCATGCCATAGTCTATTTTGCCAGGTGATCGCGTAGATCATCCTTTACATTATACATCTCAGTCATTCTAGTATTAGCACGCCCAAACCATAGCTTCATCATTCTTCTGTAATCTCACCATTCAACAAAACTATCCTTATTCGTACCACACCATCGTGCAAGTGTAGCGTGCAACGCCAACTCCAATGCTTGAAAGTAGTGGTCCTAAGCGGCTTTGTGCTCAAAGTCATCTAAAAACATATCTACATCAATTAAAACATCATAATAAGGTAACGTTATTTACCTTTGACAAAACACAGCGCAATGACTTTGTCATCATTTTTCATCGCAATGTAGAAAATTCACATAAGTGATTCTACCAATGCTCTAATTCCTTGTCTGAATCAGAGGTGCAGGAATTCTCCCGTCCCATTCAATCTGTCCAACTACCATTGGCTCGATCCAGTCCTGATCTCGTGCTATTATCTTGTGGATTTGATCCAGATCATCGTGACTTTATCCATAGTCGTGGAGTAGTTCAATATAGCACACTCCTTCTGCAGGATCTAGCGGTACTATAACCCAAAGCAATTTTCTTTCAAACAACATTGCCATTTTCTTCAAATTAATGACCCATTCATATCAATAGCCCAGTCGATTCCTAGGAGTGTGAGATAAGGATTATTGTCATCGATAATTTGTATAACTTTAAAGTCTACTACTACACATGAACCTTCAATATCAATTGTTTAGTACATATAGCCATCCCATCGTGATGATTTTGTGTTGGTTCGCCATCCTTAGCTGAATTGGAGACCACTACAATGTAGGTCTCCCCATCCATTCCCATGTCTATTTCAGTATAACCTTCACATCAAGCCAAAAATATAAGATGACCTAGTCCATTTCATAATCCTTATCTGTGTTGTTAGCCACATCTCTCACCCTGTTCGTGCCTTATGCTTACCAATCTTTCTGATTGCTCGGTGTTCATCATGGGCCTTTTCTTTACTGGTGCATTTTTTATTAATTCTTGTAGTCCTTCCATAGATTTTCTATTGTCCAGAAGCTTCATGCAGGTCTCCAAAAATGTAGTGAATATAGAAGGATCAACCTTTGCTGACACACTGATTTCTTGCATATTGTCCTGGCTTACTGAGGTGAAGGCCTCAGCAAAGCTCCTCTTGTCTTCCATAAATATTTCCTTAGCACGATTCAGATCAAAGTTGGCTTATTTCTCTGGTGATCTGATAATGGGGCACTAAAGGCTTCTTTTCTAGCTTATAAGAACCTCTCCAACTTCCAAATCTTGAATGATCCCAAGACCTTATGATTAACCAATTGCAGAATTAATAATGTGCTTGAAAACAGGTGTATGCTTATGTTTATTTTTAAACTATTCAATTTCCTTAAGTTCTATTGTTTATGCTAATATGTGAATACATGTAACAGTAGAACAGTGCAGCAAATAACAAACACATAAGACAACAATTTAATTATGAGTTCACCCAAAACTCTTGGGCTACGTCTCCATGAGCTCTAGTCAACTCAACTAGGCTCTTTGGGATTATGGCATAAGTTCTTTTACAAGTTCCATGCTCAACCCCACTGGTTTACACAAAACACAATGGGCTTCGAACACCATCTTATCCCTAGCTCTGAAGCTCTCTGGCTTTCTAGCTTTGGCTCTCACTCTGGGTCTTGGCTCTCGGCTCTTGGCTCTGGCCCTGTGAGCTATCAACAGTTCGCTCGACCTCCAAGTGACTGTCCCAGCAAATTTCAGCTCTTTGGTCTTTTTCTTGACCTCCAAGCGACTCCCAAAAACTCCCTCATCTACCTGCGCTTCCCACTACCTCGTCAATTGATCTCTCTAGCTTTCTTGAGGCATCCTTCTGACTCTACGGCTTCCCCAGCCATTTCTTTGCATGTAATCATTCCTTTGTGGCTCTGCAACTTCTTCTACTCCATGTCTCTTCGACTGGCCTTCTGGCTCTATGGCTCTCTCTACATTACAAACACATCATTGTCTATAAAACACCCTCTTGCAGCGTAGCACAATGATCAGGGGCCATTACAAAGGAATCAAGGCCTTCCTTCAGGAAAAACCTAAAAATGGAAAAAAATTCCAATACACAGAGTTTTACAAGAAATACACTATCGAGGGCAAAATCTTGGCCATCAAATTCTATGAAATCACGCTCATAATCCCTATTGGGTTCATGTTGGGTAGCGAAGGCCCCGCGTAACAGTTTTGGGGCTTAAAGCCCATAATTTAGGGTAATGATATTGTAAAACTTCCACGAAATGTAATAGGTTGAGTCAAGGGGTTGTCCACCCTAAAATAATGTAAAATAATAGAAAGTGAGTCGGCCTAATCATGGTCCGTGAACCATGGGAATGTATAAATGGAGCAAGGGTCTAAGCATAGAAGGTAGATTTTGGAAAACAATCTAACGTATTATGGGTTTGTGACAACATTATTCACTCTGTGTCTATAAGTCCGAGTCGTGGGCGTTAGTAGTTAGATATAGGCTCTGCAGTTGTGTGTACGGAGGCCAGGTAGAGTCCGCAGCTATGTACGTGGACCGGTGTAGCTGTGTGCGCAGGGTAGGAAGTGAATTGTACTAAAACAAAGGCATTAATAAAGATAAGTTGATTCTAAAATATTGCGGATCTGTTTATATTCTAGTTTATGCATCTGTTATGATCTATGATTTTATGCCTATATTTATTAATTATGTTGGCGCGTATTGGTTATAATGGTTAGAGGCTTTATTGAAGACCTTAAGAATTAGATCTGATCTATAATAAAATACATTAGTAATAAGAATCTGATAAGTACCTCATTGCCGAGCTATGTGAAGGCCTAACAACTAAGTAGAGCAACGTGAGTGCAAAGATCAGTTCGCAACCCTTCCAGTCCTCATCAAGACATCCCTAGGGTGCGGAAACCCAGTTCTAGCACCCTCCCCTACTACCTCAGGTGAGACTACAGTCCATGCCCCGCGAGCTATTGTCAAAAGGGCTGGTAGTGGAGGATTTGTTTGGCTATAATACTTCCAAACCTGAGTCGAGCCCCATCAAGCCAACAAATGGTTCCGTTGCCAAGACTGGGATCTACCTAAGGGATGTCCGATGTCAGAATGCTAGAACCCTATGAAGAAAGAAATTAAAGATTGGCTGGATTAGAAGCTAAATGAGTTCATGGTACAGGAAAACAAAACCCCACAGATAGCCTCAGCTCACACCACCTCTACCAAACCAGGAGTTTAACATGATGAGCGTGATCAAGTTGATTGTATTCAGAGGAGTAGGACGCGGAGATCCAAATTAGTTTTGGTTCATAGTAAGAGTAGTGTGGGAAGCACATGGAGTTATGGATGATAATATCAAAAAGGATAATTTGGTAAGCATTTTGCAGGATCATGCGTTGACATGGTAGATAAAGCACTCTAGCAATCATCCAAATGTGGGAACAGCGGAGATCCAGGATGCATTGAACAAAGAATTTAGCTGGCCAAAATCAAAGAAGCAGTCGATCATTGGGTTCAAGGAGATCGTGATGATGCCAGTTGAAACCCCTTGGGATCTGGATCAAAGAATGAAAAGTACAATCCATGAAGCTAATATGACGCTGATGGATGCGCAACACCATGCGTGGTTTTTGGTGTCTTTGATACCACATCTAAGGATGGCAATGTCATAATAGAAGATCTCAACCCAGGTTGAAGCATTAGAGATAGCGATGAGGTTTCATGAAACTCCAATACATGATCCAGGGTTGGGAATTCAGTAAATCCATGCGCAACTACAAAAGAGGTGTGGTGCATAAAATGTAAAGGCCAAGGCCATGATAAGGATCATTTCCCAGTATTCGCGAACTATTTGGCAGGGGGAGGACTGATGCCATTGAGACCAGAGGTGTAGGTAGGGAGGAGTGCAGTACGTGTGCTCTGGTGCATGATCTATCAGGTGGGAGGAAAGAATTCAACGAATAACTATCACCTATTGTATAAGTTTACACTGACCTCCCCACAGCTATTTTGTAATTTTTGTAGATCGATGGGTCATTATGAGCAAAACTCTCGAACTTATGAACTGTTAATGGACTGAACACCTGTCTACAGGATGCAAGCGAAGATACAAGGCCTTGATCTAGCCACGGGGATGGTACATGGTGGGTTTCAAGGGCAAGGCCGAGGATGAGGAGCAATGGGGCCAGGAAGGGGCCACAGACAAATAATCTACTATAATTGCATAGAACCAAGGCCCTATGCTTGTGACTGTACCAACCTAACTAGAATATCGTGCCCTTATTGTGAGCAGTTGATCATGAAATGATAGATTTTCCCACGTTGATGGCACATATACGTGACAAAAGGGTAGCACAGTCTATGCCCATGTAGAATATCCAAATTATGATGTCCGAACCATGTGAGGAAGACCCTAATGTGAACATGATGCTCAGAAGTGGCACAACCACATGGGAGGATAAGGGGAAGAAAAACAAGGGAGACACATGGATTCGCAAGGCCCCTACAAAGCAACCTAAGTTCAACTTAGAATGCGCGAAGGAAACATTTATGGAAGCTAAGAAGAGCTTCGTGAAAGTCTCTACTTGAGGTAGTAAGGATCAACCCGAGCCAGAAATGGATCCCTCTATGCTAACTGCCTTTGTAGAGACATGCATGAAGCTGCTACATGATAATAAGGAAATTAAGGGATTACAAGAGCTAAAAACTAGGTGTGAAGGATCGGGTGAACCTTGCATGATCAGGAAACTAAGAAAACATGCTCTGCGCACCAGCCAGGAAATGTGATTAACAACCAGATTGGTGACTGTGAGATGGATCAGGTCATTCTGGACTTAGGGTTGGACACGAACATGCTACCTAAACAGACATGGGAATGCATGGGTAGGCCAGCATTATAGTGGTCTCTGATTCAATTATGGATGGCGAACCAACAAAAGATCTTGCCCATGGGGAGATTGCAAGGAGTAATCATGGACATCGTAGGTGCAAGCACACACATGGATTTTGAGGTAATAGAAATTGTGGATGACAACAACCCTTACCCTGCATTGTTAGGGATAGATTGGGGCACAGATATGAATGGAGTCATTAACTTAAAGAAATGGAATATGATATTTGAGAAAAAGTCCCTAAGTGTAGTTATTCCGCTAGATCTAGCTGAAGGAGCGCACTACACTGAACCCGTACGCGATGATGAAAGTGATGATGAGTTGGATAATATCTACAAGATAACTACACAAGATCAGGATTGGGTTAATATGAATATAGAAGGCAGAATATCATGGGAGCACGTAGAGTCCTGCACTTCAGCTTCAGATGAAGAAGCTGAACGATGGCATAATTGGTTGAACGGAGTAACAATGCTAAACTGTAATATGATGACTAAATCACTGTGTTTCATATCAATTCAGGATCGAGATCTACTAATGTATGATGGGTTGACAGTGGTGGATGAATTCCTAACCAAGTTTGAGAACGTGGTACTAGAGAACTAGAGGTTTGATGCACTAAAATGGGCATTGTGCGCAACTCCTGCGCATTGGTGGGGGAACACATGAAGGAACCTTTGAAGACTAGCACGGCTGCAGGTGGATGATGCAGATAAGGTTTGGGAAGCTGGAACTATGAACAACTGAGAAATAAAATGGACATGATGACCCGTGCATGCACCTCACCAAATGGTCCAAGGCCTATCGAGAAGAACCCCAGCCAAAGTGGGTACACTTATTTCATCATACCCTAGATGTTATCCCAAGGAACTCGTATACTGAAATAGAACTCTGACATGGTACAAGTGAATGGGATATCTTGCATGAAGGATTTATATTAACATTCTTATTTGAGGACCAATGGATGGATACTATTAACGATGCATTGCAAGTTGTGAAGGCCGCCATTTTCAAAATACCAATGGAACCAGAAGAAATAGTGCATCCAGAATGGTCACATCAGTTGAGCCACACCCTAGAATGTTACAACGTGTAGGTAGAAGATGATGATGATGACCCCAGAAACATCAATATTCTGGAAATAGAGGGAATCACGAGGTTCATGGACCAGTGATCAAGGACCTTGACATCACCATGCCACTGAAAATGAGACAAGTGAAGATTAGTATGGAGGAGGAGTCGAAGTATGCAATGCTAGGGGACTATTGGCACGATGCCACAGTGAATAAGGTCGTTGAATTACTCCACGAATATCAAGACTTATTCCCAACCAATGTAACCGAGTTAAAAGGGATCCTTAGTGATCTAGGGATGATGAAGATAACTTGGAAACTAGATGTGAAGCTAGTTAAGAAACAACCTTACCGTTTGAATCCAAAGTACAAGGAAAAGGTCTACAAAGAGTTGGACAAAATGCTTGCAGCAGGAATTATTGAACTTGTGGAAGAATCTAATTGACTGAGTCCTATGATAGTGCAGGAGAAGAAATAGAAGAAAAACTTGAGTCTGCGTGGACCTCCGAAAATTGAATAATGCTTGTGTTCATGACCCGTTCCCGAAGCTGTTTATAGATGAAGTTTTGGAGAATGTTGGTGGATATGAAGCATACTCATTTACGGATGGGTTTTCAGTGTATCATTAGATCAAGATTGCACTGGAAGATAGAAGCAAGACCACATTCGTGACCAAATGGGAGTGTTTTCAGTACACGGTTATGCCCTTTGGGTTAAAGAGTGCCCCAATGACATTTTCATGCGTAGTAGTGGCCGCGTTCAAGGAATTTATCTATAATTTTTTGGAAGTTTATTTTCATGATTAGACTGTATTTGGGCTAGTAAATAAACATATCGCTAGCTTACGGTTGATGCTAGATAATTGTTGATGGCATCAGATTGCACTAAATCTCAAGAAGTGAACTTTTCTCATCCCCTTTGGAAACTTGCTCGACGATGTGGCTTGCAAACAAGGCCTGATGGTGGACCCCACAAAGATTGTTGTCATACTCAATCTGCAAGTGCACAATGTCAAACAACTGCGCACCACATTGGGACACACTGGCTACTATCGTAAGTTTATTAAGGGTTATGCACAAATCATGACACCAATGAAACAATTGTTGCAAAAGGACGCTACATATTGTTGGAATGATGACTATAAGAAAAGTCTAGATATTCTCAAGGAGAAAATGGCATCTGCTCCCATTTTGGTTTTCCCAAAATGAGACATTGAATTTCATGTCCATGTTGATGCGTCATGTATCATTTTGGGCGTTGTACTGACACAGGAAGGAGCAGAAGGAATTGATCACCTGATAGAATTCGCAAGATGACGATTGTCCAAAGCTAAAAAGAACTACTCCACTACTGAGTGTGAGGGTTTGGCGATGGTATACGTGCTCCAGAAATACCATCACTATCTACTTGGTGAGCACTTTAAGATGTATACTGATCATTCTGCGTTGAAATACTTAGTGAATAACCCTGTGTTGCGGGGGGGGGGGGGCATTTGTAGATGGTTGTTACTATTTCAAGAATATGACT
>APFE031755911.1:162471-190956 GCA_000404065.3 Pinus taeda | reverse complement strand
TAATAATATTTTTTTACTGATTTTTTTTTATGTTAAAAGATCCCTGAATATTGGTAATTTAATATTTCTTAGTAACTTGAGATACATGTATGAGAAAATCCTACATTTTTATCCCTATCATAATAAGCTAATAATTAGACTATTGTTAGTAAACCCACTGATTCATACTTTTAAAATTCAATAGTTATTCTAAATCTCAACCACCGAACTGTAAAACATTATTCTGCATATGCACTTCAGTTTAGTACTGCCTTTCATTATTAACTTTAATTTATTTAATAATAAGTTCAGATTTAGTCAAAACATAAATTTAATGTCTTCAACGAAATGTAGAATATATGCCGTTATTACTTTCTGATTTCTATTTTGATGCTCACGTTTTTAGTGGAATCAAATCAGTTTACATTTTTAGTGGAGAGTTTTTTAAGTCATCAAAATCAATCTAGTCAATGTATTAGTCATTCTTTCAATAATTTATCCTTTCTGAATCTATATTTTACGCTGATCATAACACTCACTTCTAGGTGAATAAAATCAAGTCGAATTTAAATCAAGTCGAATTTAAAATATTTACTGAAATGAAAAAAGATATACATCTTAAAATGAAATAATCACGCGGTGTGGGTAGTGGGAGCGTAGAGGCATCTTGAAAAAACTATAGTTTATTTTTATCAAAAAAATATTTGTGATTTAATATTTTTGTGATTTAATATGTTTAATTAAAATGATATATATATATATATTATAATATATATATAAAACTGACTTTTAAAACTAATAAATATTTTTTTATATCATATTCTACTCATATTAATAAATGCATTTTCTCTTTATTATTTCATGCCCACTCGTCATTTGCACACATGTCATCATTAAGAGTGGGGTTGTAGATTAAGGGATGTTTCTTTGTTTTACAAAATATTGATTTTACTTTGTTCATCCTCTTTTTTCCATCTATTTATTTTTGGAGTTATATAAATAGGTTATCTTATATTCTTGCAATTACATAATGAGGTATTGATGGAAAAGGAAAATAGGTAATCACTAAAAATGGATAGTGAAGATTAATCATCTATAAGTTTGCTTTATAATGATTCATATTATTTGACAATTTAGTTGTAAGATATAAAATTATGTATATATCTATATATAAAAGAGAGTTGAGTTGTGTTTATTGTAATGTTTTTTTACTCGTGTATGTTTTAGAGGTTAGTTTAAGAGATTGTGAGTTTGAGAATTAAACCAACATAGATATTTCTTAACTCCGTATCTACCAAGCATCATCAAGAGGGATCAAATCTCTTGAGATGGAAATATCTTGAGATGCAAAGATATTTGATCCCTCTTTGCCTTTGGTAGATCCAAAGTTAAGATGTAACACCCCAAGCTCCAGGAAAGATTTATTGTGGTTATTAAACTCAATTTTATGATTTACTACATTTATTTTACATTGTGACATTGATTGAGGATGGAAAGCTAGATAACAAGCTATTACCTAATTATGATTAATTAGGAATTTAGACATGTTAATAAAATATAACTCTTTGCCTTAATTAAAAGAAATAGTTACACCCCTCCCATGAAAAGGGAAATATAGAGGAGAAGAGAGAGGGGGAGAACTATCCTAGAACTGGGAGAGAGAGACCAGTGGGAAGTTCCTCACTTATAGTCAACTGAGTGCAGGACTTAAAGCTGGATTGTGGAGGCCTGAGGCCCAAGGCACTGATTGTAACTAGATATAATCCAGGTGTGAAATAAAGAAAGTGCTCAGGGAGAGAGCCCGGACATAATCCCCAGGTTTGAGGCTGGGAGGAGAGACTTTCCAGATGAAGTTGGGTTGATACATTTACAAGTTTAGAATAGATAAGTATTCTAGGCTGTAACTAAAGGATGGTATTACTTTACAAGAAGTTATTTGTTTCCAGGAATAGGATTAAACAATAATATTCAGCGATAAATATGCATTAGCAAAATAGTAATATTCAGTGATAAATATGCATTAGCAAAACAGTAACAATCAGTGGTAAATATGCATTAGTAAAATAATAATAACGAGTGAGAAATATTCATTAGCATTCAGTAATGTCGCATAATCAGCAATCATGAAATCTTCCTTACTTAGCATTTCTTTTCATAGAATGTCATATACATGTGCAGCAAAGTATAAATAATAAATAGACAATGAATCCCTTCTTTTACTAAACTCTGGACCAAGAAAAACACACACACACACACACACGCACACACACATATTCTGTCATACATAAACACTAACGAAATTCAGAACCATGTTGGAACCTCTCCATTTCCGTGTCGGCTTATCTACCCTCTACAAGCTAGAGACAGGTGAAAGAGGTCGTTTCGAAGAGATAAACCAAGTCCTTAGATTCCAACTGAAAGTATAATGAAACCCTAATGTGAATTCTTGTTTTGACCAAGGGCAAGTACTAATTCGTGGGATTACTATAATAGTAAAAATCACACAATTGCAAGGAAAGAGTAGAATGACTCTCAAAGAGAGTAACCCTTTAGCATAGGTGTGACAACAAATTGAAGTAGTTAAATAATTTCAAGGTAAATACATATTTCATAACCACATTACGAAATCATACACAATTATTCCAACAAACAGATATAAAAAACAAACCCTTTAACAATATATGAGATTGTGCAATAAATTATAAATGTTATAGAAATAAACCCATTAATATAATTTATTAAGCTTCATAATTTAAGTAGTAAAGCTTTTTAGTCAAAATACCAAGTTAAGGCTGAGATATTATTGTCTGTCTCTCCAAGGGAGTTACAGACCTAAAAATGAGTAATTACATTTAAAACCAGCATTTACAAACCAGTAGCCTAGAAAAACTTAAAATGCAGTTCACTACTAAATTCTGGAGTGAGACATCTCTAAAAACCATCCTTCTCATATTCACGTGCATTGTAATTTCGAGCTAGATATTTGACCAGAAAAAACGAGTAACATAAACCGCAATGGGTTAACCATGAGAAACCAGGATGATGAGGTTCCAACCTATATCAGTTTGTAGAGTTGTGAGAACGCATAAGTGCCGAAAACCCAAAAGATTAACAACAAAAGCATCTTGATTGAATAGCAGCATACCTACAAAAACCCATTGGTAAACATTATTAAACGGATGGGAAGATCTGTATCATATCTACAACACAACCATGAATTCATGGGCAAAGTTGGCCCTTAACTAAGTTTGGCAGACCAAAACTGGGGCTGTCCAGCTGTATTTCATAAATCCCCACTAGGGTTAAAAGAATGTGTGGAAAAATATAAATAGAAACAACTCTAAGAGCTTTTCCCCGATAAGAACTTACCCTTTTCATGCCAATGAGGGAGATCTCCTCTCCTCGCAGCATCTGAAGAGTTGAATGCCAAACCTAGACACCAAGGGGATGTATTAACTGTATGCGCTAAAATAAATCCTAAATAAATATAGAGTATGACCCGAAGCAAAGAACTGACACTGCAGAAAGTAAGGGTTTTGGATTACCTCCCCGCAGAGGACGGACAGATGGAGCCATGGAGCATGGAGGCCAAGAAAAAGAACCAGCAGAGAAACAGGAAGTGAGATGCTGCATATCAGTCAAAACCCTCAACCCCAGATTGCAAATGACTTGCGTTCCAGCAGGAAGCTAGGTGTTGGGAAGTTGGATGAGCTTGGAGCCCTCCTCAACATCAGATAGCCTAGAATGGTTCAATGGATGAGATCCATATCACCTGTCACAACTAGAGTAGAATGAATGGCAGCTACCAACAACATAGTCACCTGAGATCAAGCCACATGGAGTCATGTATAGCGAGCATTGATTTCCAAGTTGGGTAATACTCTGTCTTCCTTGTTGAAGGCCATATGAGCCCTCACGATATGCTAGAGCCAACTGTGGGCAGTAATGTCGAATTAAATTAACAAGACATGCCTTCGAATCTCGCCTGCCTCCATGGCATATATATATATATTACTTATGGTTTGAATTAACAAGTAAATAAATGGGTAATCATAATTTTTTATTTTATTTTTATGTATTATAGCTATTTTGATGTTACAAATGATATCAGAGCCTTAGGTTCATACACTGACACTCTTGTAGAAATTATATACATGTAAACAATGAATGTGGTCTTTGTAATTTAACTAAATGAATCTGTATGTGAACACAGAGATCGACTTGACACAAAAAGGGGAAAAATGCAGAGGAGCCCTAAACCATCCAATTCGCCGAGAAAAAACTATGTGAATGCTAATCCTAATATTTGGATTCAGCTGGGCGAAGAGTCTCGTTAACCTAATGTAGTCTTACTTGAAACTGTGCAACAACTTCGTGCATAGATGACCAATTTAAGAACAGACAATGAAAGACTTTGTCTAGAATAGGAGAAAATCCTAAGCAGTCTATCCAATCGACACAACCAACGAAATCCACACCCCAGTGCTAAAGATAGGGAAAAGACCCCAATAGCTCAACATGGAGAGGAAAATGCGGAGTCAACGGAAAAACATGGGGAGGATGAAGAAGGGCGCTCGGACAATGTCTCCAACTAGCATAAGACAAAAATATATAAATTTGAATTGCAAGGAGAATTTAAAAATATTAAACCATCACCTTTTGAAGGACAATCTGAGGAGGCAGTGGAAGCTTGGCTCATTGATATGAGAAAATATTTTCAGATTTACAAATACACAGATAAATTGAAAGCTTGATTGGCAATTTATCAGCTAAGAGGTAAGGCTACTCTTTGTTGGGAAGAAATTAAATTAGTAAGAAAAATTGACGCGGAACTGGTTACATGGAATGAATTCCAAAACCATTTTAAAGACAAGTATTTAAGTGAACATTACTATGACAAAAAAGCCAAGGAATTCCACGAGTTAAGATTGGGAACCTTAACTATGGACGAATATGTGGTTTGGTTTACTCCCCTACTGGGTTATGTGCCTTATATGCAAGAATAAAATGTTAAGATTCAATGTTTTATCAGCAAGTTACCCAATTTTGTGAAGGAGAAGATTGAATTTGACTACACCAAAACAATGGACGATGCGGTGTGGAAAGCCCACATTTGTTATCACTAGATGAAACAGAAAAATGAAGGAGATAAAGGAGGGTTGAACAAGAAAGGAAGAAGTTTGATTTCAAACAAACATCCAAAACTTTCTAATAGCCAAAATCTATACAAAAAGCCTTTCAGTAAATTCCCAGCAAGAAATCAACCCAAGACTACTTATTCAGAACATAGATAGTCATAAGGGACTAATTAATTTAGTAATGATCAACTGTCAAAACCGTCGCTGCAATGTTGGCGGTGCAGAGAACCACACTACCACAAAATCTGTTTGCACAAGGCAAGAATGAAATAGATGGCAAACATGGAGGAAGCATCCATGATCAGAGAAGTGGTGAGGAGCATGCCCATAATTAATGCTCCCTTGGATGATCACTAAGCAAAATATCAACCCACCATGATTGAATGTGAAGGTATGATCGCTAAGCAACCTATTTCAATTTTGTTTGATCCAAATGCTAGCTTAAGTTATGTTAGTCCTAAAGTAGTAGAAAAGTGTCAACTGCAGAGCTGTAAATTCCCAAAACCATTGCTAGTTTAGTCAGCCACTGGGGCAAAAAGAAAGGTAGTTGCCAAAACAGAACAATGTCCCATAGTAATCTCGGGACTGCCCATTCACGTGAACCTTAAAATTCTTCCTTTACCTTCATACAATATTTTAATTGGAATGGATTGGTTGGAGAAATGTTGGTCCTTGGTTGATTGCAAACAAAAAACTATCAATTTTTTTTTTCAGAATTAGGAGAAAGAAAGGAACTTCAAGGAATCAAGACCAATACAAAGTTGTGCCCTATCACTGCTAGTTAATTAGGAAAATGTATTAGAAAGGGTTGTAAAATATATGTTGTTCAAGTGGGATTGACCAACACCAAGAATAAAATGACCTCTTTGGATAATATTCCTGTCATTCAGGAATTTGTCGATGTATTTCCTGAATCCATCCCTCTATTACCACCCAAGCAGGATATTGACTTCACCATTGAATTGATTCTAGGTGTATCACTGGTATCCAAGGCCCCTTACCGCATGAGAATACCTTAGTTGATAGAACTCAAGATGCAGCTTCAAGAGCTTTTGGATAAAAAGTACATTGGCCCTAGTGTGTCCTCTTAGGGAGCCCCCGCACTATTTGTACGAAAGAGGGATGAAACGTTGAGGCTGTGTATTGATCATCGTCAGTTAAATAAGATGACCATAAAAAATAAGTATCCCTTGCCACGTATTGATGATTTATTCGATCAAGTTTAGGGAGCCAAAGTATTTTCAAAAATCGATTTAAGATCCAGCTATCATCAAATAAGGATAAAGGAGGAAGACATTTACAAAATTGCATTTTGAACCTGTTATGGTCATTATGAGTTCATAATGTTTCCATTTGGCCTTACAAATGCCCTAGCTACATTCATGAGTTTGATGCACGGTATTTTCTAGCCTTATCTTGGTAAGTTTGTACTAAATTTTATTGATGATATTTTGATATACTAAAAAAATTAGGAAGAGCACCAACAACATTTGAGAATTGTGCTGCAGACTTTACGGGAGAACCAGTTATATGCCAAATTTAGCAAGTGCAACTTTTTCAAAGATCAGATCCAATACTTGGGTCACGTTATATCAGCACAAGGAATAGTGGTGGACATGGAAAATATCAAAACCATTATGGAATGGACCACCCCAAAGAATGTCGTTGATATCAGATCGTTCCTGGGTTTGGTCGGGTACTACCATTATTTCATTAAAGGATTTTCAAAAGTTGCCTTTCCTATGACCTCCTTAGAAAAAAGGGGCACATCTTTCAATCGACCGCAGAGTGTCAACAAGGTTTTGAAAAATTAAAACACCTACTTACCACTACACCCATGTTAAAGGTAGAAGATCTGGAAAAGTCTTCTCTGGTTTGTACTGATGGAAGTAAAGAGGGTGTTGGTGGAGTGATGACACAAGAAGGAAAAGTTATTGCTTATGAATCACAAAAATTGAAAGAATATGAACAACGATATTCTACTTATGACCTTGAATTATCATTGGTAGTGCATGCACTTAAAATGTGGCAACATTACCTGTTTGGGAAGAATTTTTTGCTGCTAACAGATCACAACAACCTTACTAATTTCTTCAACCAGTCTAGCTTAACTGCTCGACAAGTTTGGTAGACACATTCTTAAGTCAGTTCAATTTTGAGATGAAGCACCTTGAGGGGAAAGAAAATAGAGTGGTTGATGCATTGAGTAGGAAGGTACATTGTATTTATGAAGTTCAGATCAACCAAGCACACTCCAACATTCCAGAAATTATAAATGAGGCATCAATCAAAGATACATAATACATTTTTCTTTGGCAGTAAACAAGGGAAGCTCTGTTAAAAGAGGAAAAATCAAATTTCGAAATAAATATTGAGAACCTCCTTACCTTTAAAAACATAATTTGTATTCCTAACCAAAACTCTGTTAAACAACTAATAATGGATGAGTTTCATCAGAAACCATGGGCGGGCCACCAAGGCTACCAGAAACTTTTAACAACCATCAAGAAAGGGTATTTTTGGCCTGGATTAAGGAAGTATGTTACTAAATACTTGTTCAAATGTTTAGAGTGTCATTTGGTGAAGGAAAAACATCATCATCTTGTTGGTTTGTTACAACCACTACCCATTTCGGAATGGAAATGGGAGACCATATAATTGGACTTCATCACCAGTCTACCCCGCACCAAGAAGCAACATGACTTGATCATGATTGTAGTAGAAAAATTGACTAAAACAACACACTTCATACTTGTGAAGTCCACTTACAAAATGGTGGAAATTGCACACATATTTATGAAGGAAATTGTTCGCCTCCATGGAATACCCGAGGTGGTATTTTCAGACTTGGATGTAAAATTTACATCCACATTCTTAAAAAACCTCTTTTCATGACTGGGCACCTAGATCCAATTTAGTACAACTTACCATCCCCAAACGGATGGACAAACTGAATGGGTGAATCAAGTGCTGCAAGACATGTTACACATGTTTGTTCAATGCAACAACCACATAAGTGGGATGATTACCTTCACCTCGTGAAATGTACATACAACAATGGTCATCATGAATCATTGGGTATGAGCCCCTTTGAGGTGTTATATGGAAGAAAGTGGAGAGTGCTCGTGGACTGGAATAACCCTGTTAATAAGCTGACACTAGGTCCCGACATGCTAGCAGAGATGAAGGAAGATGTGAAGAAGGTTCGACAAAATCTAAGGGCTACCCAAGATAGGTAGAAAATGTATGCAGATAAAAAGAGGACATACAGAGAATTTCAACCAAAAGATCATGTATATCTAAGAGTAAAGACCCAAAAAAGTTCCTTACAGTGGAGTGGTTGTGCTAAGTTAGCACCCTGGTACTATGGACCTTTTCAAGTCTTAGAACAAATTAGGCCCATAGCCTACAAGCTTGCATTACCAAGCCACATTCGCATCCACAATGTTTTTCATGTTTCATTGTTAAAGCAATATGTGTACAACCCACAACATATAATAAATTAGGAAAATATTCAGGTAATAAGCTAAGAGAATATATGTTGTTTGTTTTTTTATTTGTTTGAGAGAATTATGACTATGAATTATGTATTTCTAGGTCAAACTGGAAAGAGAGTTTCTAGCAGAACCTCTTTGTATTCTTGACCAGAGAGAAACCACCTTGCGGAAGAGAGTCATCACCCAAGTTAAAGTGTAATGCAATCATTTTGGCCTAAATGAGGCCACCTACGAAAAAGACAGATTTATGTGGGAAGCTTATTCGGCGTTGTTTTATTGCATTAAAAAGAACACCAGGGATGGCGTTCATCACATGGGGGGGAGATATAACACTCCAGGCTCCAGGAAATATTTAGTATGGTTATTAAACTCAGTTTTATGATTTACTACATTTATTTTACATTGTGACAATGACCGAGGCTGGAAAGCTAGATAACAAGTTATTACCTAATTATGATTAATTAGGAATTTAGACATGTTAATAAAATATAACCATTTTCCTTAATTAAAAGAAATAGTTAGCAAAGAATCAATTGCATCCCTGCCCTGAAAAGGGAAATATAGAGGGGAAGAGGGAGGGGGGGAGAACTATCCTAGAATTGGGAGAGAGAGACTAGTGGGAATTTCCTCATTTACAGTCAACTGAGTGAGGACTTGAGGCTAGACTGTGGAGTCCTGAGGCCTAAGGCACTGAATGGAACTAGAAATAATCCAGGTGTGAAACAGAGAAAGTGATCGGGGGGAGAGCCTGGACGTAATCGCCAAGCTCGAGGCTGGGAGGAGAGAGTTCCCATACAAAGTTGGGTTAATAAATTTACGAGTTTAGGACAAATAAATATTCTAGGTTGTAACTAAAGCATGGTATTACTTTACAAGAAGTTATTTGTTTCCTGGAATAGGATTAAATAGTAATATTCAGTGATAAATATGAGTTAGAAAAACATTAATATTCAGTGATAAATATGCATTAGTGAAACATAATATCTAGTGAGAAATATGCATTAGCATTCAGTAATTTTGCATAATCAGCGATCATGAAGTCTTCCTTACTTAACAGTTATTTTCATAGAATGTTATATATATGTGCATCAAAGTATAAATAATAACCAGACAATGAATCTCTTCTTTTACTAAACTCTGAAACCAGACAATGAACCTCTTTGTTTCCATGTCAGCTTATCTACCCTCTACGAGCCAGAGACGGGCGAAAGAGGTTGTTTGGCAAAGATAAACCAAATCCTTAGATTTCAACAGAAAGTATAATGAAACCTTAAGGTAAATCTTGTTTTGACCAAGGGCAAGTACCAATTCGTGGGATTACTGTAATAGTAAAAATCACACCATTGCAAGGAAATAGTAGAATGACTCTCAAAGAGAATAACCATTTAGCAGAGGTGTGACAATAAATCGAAGCAGTTAAATAATTTCAAGCTAAATACATATTTCATAATGACATTAAAAAATCATACACAACTATTCCAACAAACAAATATCAGAAACAGACCCTTTAACAATATATGCGACCATGCAAGAAATTATAAATGTAACAAAAATAAAGCCATTTATATTATTTAATAAGCTTCAGGATTGAAGTAGCAGAGTTTTCTTCTCAAAAGACCAAGTTAAGGTCGAGATATTCGTCTTTATCTCTCCAAGAGAGTTATATATTTAAAAAGGAGTAATTACATTTAAAATTAGCATTTACGAACCAATGGCCTAGAAAAACTTAAAATGCAGTTCACTACTAAATTTTGGAGTGAGACATCTCTAAAAGTTGTCCTTCTCATATTCATGTGCACTGTAATTTTAAGCTAGATATTTCACTAGAAGAAATGAGTAACACAAACCGCAATGGGTTAACCATGAGAAGACATGATGATGAGGTTCCAACCTGTATTAATTTGCAGAGTTATGAGAATGCATAATTGCCAAAAACCGAAAAGATTAACCACAAAAGAATCCTAATTGAATAGCAGTGTACCTGCAAAAACCCATTGGTAAACATTATTAAATGGATGGGAAGATATGTATCATATCTACAACACAAACATGAATTCTTGGGAAAAGCCAACCCTTACCTGAGTTCGACAGACTGCAACCGGGGGTCGTCTAGATATATTTCATAAATCCCCACTAGGGTTAGAAGAATGTGTGGAAAAAAATAAATAGAAACAATTGTAAGATCTTTTCACCGATAAGAACTTACCCTTCTCATGCCAACGAGGGACATCACCTCTCCTCATAGCATCTGAAGAGTTGAATGCCAAACCTGGCCAACAAGGTGATGTATTAACTCTATGCAATGGAATAACTACCAAATAAATATAGAGTATGAACTGGAGCAAAGAACTGACACTGCAGAATGTAAGGGTTTGGGATTACCTCCACACAGAGGATGAATAGATGGAGCCATGGAGCATGGAGGCGGAGACAAATAACCAACAGAGAAACCGGAAGCGAAATGTTGTAGACTAGGAAAAACCCTCAACCTCGGATTACAAATGAGCTACGTTCTAGTGGGAAGAAGGGTGTTGGGTAGTTGGATGATCTTGGAGCCCTCCTCACCATCGGATAGCCTAGAAATGATCAACAGACGAGATTCGTACCACCTATTGTAGCTAGAGCAGAGCGATGAATAGCTGCCAACAACATAGTTGCCTGAGATTAAGCTGCGTTGAATCATGTACATCTAGCATTGATTTCGAAGTCGGGTAATAGTTTTATTGCCTCGTGGAAGGCCATACGAGCCTTCACAGTATGGTAGAGCCAACTGTGGGCAATAATGCTGAATTAAATTAACAATGCATGCCTTGGAATCTCGCCTACCTCCGTGGAATATATATATATTACTTATGGTCTGAATTAACATGTAAATAAACTGGTAATAATGCACTGCGTAAAAACCCCTAATACTTAATTTTTTTTATGTATTGTAACTAGTTTGATTTTACATAAGATTGATCTAGGATACTAATAATGGTAATAATAAACTTGTATAAGGGTAAAATATAAATTTGAATAATTAAAATTAAAAAATAAGATATGGAATGAAAGAGAGTTTAATTGGCCATTTCCATATTATAAAGTAATTTAAACCATGAGATTCAATGTTTAAATCATATTGGGTCAAACAAAATAAATTATATGGACTATGGGGGAGATATTGTAGTGTTCGTAAATGTTGGCTCAATTAATTGAGCCCAGATGCTCATTTTGCAATCCAATATGAGGGAGATGTGTAATATGTTATAAAGTAATTAGAAGTAGAAAAAAAAATCAACAAGAGATTTAAATAAACTATTTGAAGATCAATAAGATATTTTAATGCTGTATAAGGTGCATTCTCATAGAATATTTTAATACAAGTTAATAATGATATATACTTCAAAATATCTTAATAATAAAAAAAGCATTCTAATGTGCATGATAAAATGTCTAGAAATACATGTTATGTAAAATATTTTAATGTCAATTACCTATATATTATATTCATTTAAAAACAATATGTATATATCATGAAAAAGTTAAGTTTTATGGTTAAAACGTTTATTTGGTCCTATATATACTCTATTTAGCATTCAAAAAAAAGATTATACAATGTAAAATAACACATTATATTTTACACTCTAAAGAAATTTGCATGTGAAAAAATCTTATCCATTAGATCTATACTCGTAATAAAACATTTTTAGCCATGCATATTTACCACCACTTTTTTGTGTCTATTATTATCTTGTAAATAGGCTTTGCTACAATACCATGAGCCAATACCATGACTTATCAATATCACATGCCCAAAAACAACAAGTCATTTCAAAATCATTGATGTTCCAGAGAGATTAAATCAAGTTTTCAATAGAATTATAAATGTGAATACTTTGATATATACAGATGTGAAATTTCTATAACTATAAATATTTATTATTATATATTATAATATAAAATTTAAGGGGTGCATATTTTTTATTTATAAATTTACTCTTAGATGTAATAGAACATACAATAAATACATTTACTTTTATTTCTAATATAAATGGCATTCAAACAAACATACTTACATTACACACATCTCCCTATACTTGACTCAACTACATTATTCTCTCTAAATATGTGCCTAAAGTTTATGTTTTTGAATCTTGACAATAATGCATTTTTCCTATCTATTATTTGGACTAGTGCTAGGTGAGTACATCATCCCCTATTGTTTCTAGGGTCCATGATGATATTTGAGTTTTAATAATTCCCAACAATTGAGGAAATCACATTCAAGAGAATGGGTAAAGGGGGCGAAGGCGCCATGAATCTATTTGTGGTTATTTTTTAAAATGCCTACACCTTTGTGAAAACTAATGGATCTATTATTGTGATATAATATATATGTTCCTCTTATCCCCCTATTTCCCTAGAATGACCCTTCAATTTTTTTTTAAAAATGTGTATTGGTCCCTAGAAAAAGCCCTACGTTACACATTAATCTCAGTGTAAAGCCCTATATAGTGAGTTATATTTCTATTGTTTTATTACTATGGTTGGTTGGACCCTTTAGTTATAATTGTAGCCTTTACTATATGAACAAATAATGATACTCATATTTATCGCAAATTTTAACAATGTAAACTATCAAACTAAAATGGTGAACTCAAAATGAGAGTTGTAGCCAAAAAACCCAAAAAAAAAACATGAAAAACAACCTAAAAAGTAAAAATGTTGATGCTCAAATACTGTTTTTTTAAGGTAAATTTTCAATATTTTTAAAAAATGACACTAAAAGCCAATCAAAACCAATTATTTTTGTGCAAAAAACACCCTGAAAACAAAATATGTTGATGTTGTGCTAACATCTTTCTTTTTTGAGGTAAATTTTCAACATTTTTTAGCAATGGCATTAAAGATAAAATATCGCGTCTTTGAAAAGACTTAAAATTCCAACAATTTTTAGCGATGGTGCTAAAGATAGAATAATTATAACTATTTTCAACCATAACATTAATGATAAAATATCACGAGTCAAAAAAAACCCTTAAAATTTTGACAAATTTTCAACCATGACATTATGGAAAAATTTTATGACTAAAAAAATTAAAAAATGAACACCTGAATGAAACAATCATTATACCAGATGAATGAGAACCAAAAACTAGAAAAAGAGAGAGCCATGGGGCTTCTGAATATGAGCTAGGGTTAGAGTTGGCGCTAGGGTTTTTGACTCAGGATACCATGGCGAGATGCGTAGGGGGGAGTGCTACTACCTCCTACAGTCAAGTAGTTTCAGAAGGAAGTAAGGAAGAGAGAAAGAAGCATTTCAAAAAACCTCTTGAGAAGGTATCAGAGGCAAGAAGCAAGGGAACATTTGGAAGAAACATACCTCATGATCAAGAAGGGGATTAATAGGAAACAAGTGAAGAAAAAGAGAATGGAGGCAATGGTGAAAAACTGAAGTCCATAAGGACAACTAGGGTCTGCAAATCCAAATCAAGCATTATTTCCTGGGTCATATTGAGTGATCCAACGATATAAACACATAGGGATCATATGGCGGAACATGTGATCGTGTCCATGTTCGTGGGGCTATGGCTGTCAGAGAGGCCGTTACACATTTGGATAAGGAGCCATTGGAAGCCAGTGGGGGAAATACATCTTTATTTGTGTTCTAAGGGCTTCTTGACAGTGGTATTGACAAGCCTAGAGGACAAATATAGAGTGTTCGATGCGGGGCCATATTTCTATGTTGCGGTAGGACTATACATGCAGCCATGGATGATGAACTTTGTCTCGGAATGAGAAACATTTAAATCAGTACCGGTTTGGATGAGACTTTACTCACTTCCTCTAGATTATTGGCTACCAGAATCTTTGAAAACAATAGGTAACAAGATGGGGCATTTTCTAAAGATCTCGGGGGCAACTTTGAAAGGAAAATATACCTCTTTTGCCAGAATGTGTGTGGAAATGGACTTATCTGGAGCCCTTTTGCCAGAAGTGTATGATGAAGAATGGGTGTAGACTATGGACTATGAGCACATCCCTTTTAGGTGCCGCAAACGCAATGAACATGGGCATCTTTTCAGAGACTACCCAACAATCAATATGGAAGGTAGTGGCAAAAATATTGTGGATAAAGATCAAGAGGGTTTAACCAAGGTTTGGGGCAAAGGGAAAGGGGGTAAACGTCCACATATGAAGATAAATGAGGACAGAAATACAAGACACGACAGTTTCAAGGTCCTAGAGGAAGAAGAGGGGAACAAGAATACAATCCAGGACATGGAAAATATAACCAAGGAGCAGAATGAGGAAGTTGTAATGGAGGATTTCACAGTAACTAACCAAAAAAGGATGATCTGCTAAGCTACATGGAAATTAGTAGGGACCATGAGATGATTCCAAGTGAAGCAGGAACAGAGGATAATGAACTATAGGAGATTTTAGATAGGGAAAATCTAGATCTAGAGAAATTTCTGGAACAAGGAAAGAACATAGGAGTGGACTCCCTATCAAAAGAGGATTATGATAGAGTACAACAACTCTTTCTATGAAGGTCACAAACAAAGGGAGCTGGAGTCAAAAGAAATCATGAAAGCTAGGCACCAAGTGGGGTCAAAATGATGGAGAATTCATAGGCACAATCTCCAAAGAGCTCAGGCAGGAAAAGAGGAAGAAAAAGACAGAATGATCCATTGCATGAGCATGGGAAACTATTGATTAACTCAGGTAAGATGAAAGATCTCATCAGTTATTCCTTTACAAACCTTTCTTAATGAATCTCACAACCTAGAATATTAGAGGCATAGGAAATATAAGGAAGCAAAGAAATCTTAGTAATAGAATGAAAGAAGAAAAACCAGATATGGTGTTTATTCAGGAGACAATATGTTTGATGGATAAGATAAGGAAAATTCATAATAAGTGGTTAATCAAGTATGAGTATCTAGAGGTTAAGGCAAACAATTCGGTGGGGGGGATTCTCACATTGTGGGATCCGCAGAAATTTGGAATCTTGGATCTTGAGACCCTTAGTAGAGTTTCGGGAGCTAAGATTTGGTGGAGATGGATCAAGGAGTTGAATGCCCCATACACTAAGCTTTGGAAGCAAAATTATGGCAAGTATTGGCAGGAGAAGGATCACATTAGAATGTTAGGGAAAATCAGGGGCTCCCATATTTGGAACCTTGCCTGGGAAAATAAAAGTATTGTTCAACAACACTATTTCTGGGAAATTCAAGCAAGGGACCTTGGTAGATTTTCAAAGGACAACTGGCAATAGGAACCCAACCCTTATAGGGATAAATTAGCAGATCTCAGAAGTGATACAGATAGCAAAGGTCTGGTTTTGGTAAAATATTTTTGGGACCAAGGAAGGAACAATGGAAAATGGAGAATTGGAAGGTTCTAAGATACAATGATGAGAGTCCTCTGAAGGCTAAGGGAGATTCTCTCACCCAGGATCTAGAGAATAGAAGGATTCTGTTTTCCTCCTCATCTAACCAATTAAGATGGGGAAATAACTCTGAAGGTAACTTTAACCTTAAAGAGGCTAAACAGGAAGTTACAGGATTTAACTTTGTGAATCCTAATCAAGTATGGAAGAAACTATGGCAAAGCCCCCACTGGATGAAAATAAAGTTATTCATATGGCTAGTGCATCGAAGGAAGATCTAAACTTGGGAGAATATCCTAAATAAAGCCTTCATTGGCCTTTCCAAATGTTACCTCTATGGCTCACATGAGGAGACAATTGAACACCTTCTTAACCTCTGTCCTTTCACTTCCAAGGTGTGGGACTGGGTGTCCTCAATATTTAGACAAATAGGTATAGTCTCAGCATATCCAATACTTTAAAGAACTGGAGGAAGAATTTCTCAGGGAATGAGATTATTAATAAAGCCTGGATTCTCGTTCCAGGCTTCGTCATCCGGAATGTTTGGAAAGAGCACAATAGTCGGATATTCAAAAACAAAACAAGAAAGCCCCAACACATAATTTATCGAATTCTAAGGCAGCCAAAGACACAGTAAGAAGCTTGTTGAGGACCCTTCCTAAGGATCCTCCTCTACCCAAAGAGGAGATTATTCTACTTCACTTGGGTCTCCAGTCCATTAGTCCTCTAGGAATAATAAAGGAAGTGAGATTAATAAATAAAGGTGTTAACACTTGGAAGCCCCCTCTTTATGGTTTCTTAAAGGTTAATATTGATGGAGTATCTAAGGGCAACCTAAGATTAGTGGGCTTTGGGGGTGCCATAAGAGATTATCAAGGAAAAATACAAAAAATCTTCCATGGCCACTTGGGGAAAGCCACTAATAGCATGGCTAAGCTCATGGCATTAGAGAAATGCTTGGAAATCCCGGTGGATTCAAATTCCCACAATGTTACAATTGAAACAGTTTCGGAATTGATTATTAGAGCCGCTAATAAAATATGCAATTGAACCTCTCCAGATAAAGTGTCAAAGCACTGGAAGCTTTTGCAGGTTTTTCACCGCATCTACTCTCACCTGCAAACCCTTAAAACTATTAGACTTGTTCATGTGAAAAGGAAAGTTAACATGTTAGCGAATCGATTGGGAAACGAAGGTGTCACCAACAGGGATAAGTAATCTAGGTATGTTTGGGATTCGTTACCTCCAGGCAAATTGTGGGAGGACTGTCTCTGTCAGGCGACCCGGGATATGGAACTGTGGACTAATAAGACAGATATAAGGGACTTAGAAGACTGGTGGGAGGATGAAGAACCCCATATAGTCTAACCCTCTGTGGTTTGGATATTCTCCAAAGCTTGGAGTACTTTTTATTGAATGATAAAAGGATTGACTCGGATAGCACCACAGGTTGGGGTGTCCATTTTCATATTGCTTAGTTGGTGTTTGACAAAGAATCTAGGTGGACTGAATTGGCTTAAGAACTACCCATTGGACTGATCTGAAGGACATCATGTGGCAAAAGGACATGTTTGTTTTTCCGCAAAACAACCATTTCAAAACCACAAGTGGGATATCGAGCAGGGTCTGAATGGTTTCTGGTTTTTTTGAGTTTGGCTCCAATTCCACTCTTCATGTGACACGTCGCAATGCGAGGTAAGAGAAAACCGCCCTCATCGGGTGGTTAACTCTCATGCTTCTCGTCCTCCCAATATTCACGAAGGCTGTTGGATCTTAGTCAATTGATCAATGATGGCGATTTGTTGTTCCGCGAAACAACCGTTTCATTAGCTCAAGTGGTATATCGAGCAGGCTCCGAATGGTGTCTAGTTTTTATGAGTTTAGCTCTGATTCCACTCTTCATGAAACATGTTGCAACATGAGGTGAGAGAAAACCACCCTCATCAGGCGGTTAACTCTCACATTTCTCGCCCTCCCGATATTCACGAAGGTCATTGGATCTTAGTTAGTTGATCAATGGTGGCATTCTATTTGTGCTAGTTGGTCAGACCCAAAAAATGGTTAGAGTGCTATGCTTTTAATTTTCGTCGAGTCCGTTTGTTATTTTTAAGCGGGGTTTGTGGTGGGACCTCTTGTGGACCCTCAGCGGGTCTTTTGTGGCCTTTTTGTGGCCCCCAATTTGGTGGACTCAGCTTCCAAGGAGTTCTAGGTCCATTTGGTGCATGTCGGCACTACTAGATGGCTGTGTGCCCTATTTGTTTGGCGGTTTCTCCTCGGTTTTCCTATTTAGTCTTCTCTTGGTTTTGCGTGAAGGGTTTGATTATGCTTGCCTTGCTGACTATTGTATTCTCACAGAGCGGGTGCGGCTTCATGTAAATTATGTATATTTGGCTAGCTTAATAGAAGGTCCCACTCTTACTTGATAAAAAAAAAGAAACAATCATTATACCAAGAGTAATTCCCTTTTTAAGTGCTAAAATTATAATGACTTTAAAATATTAGGCTATGAAAAGTTGAGAGATTACAACAAAAATTTAAAAGGAAACCATCAAATTGACACACAGTGTAGACGAACTCAACCGATTGTAATAAAAACTTAAATACCAACAAAGAAAATTACACATTGTGAGGGTGGACTCGATCCTTAATAACAAAAAATTTAAAATCAACAATGAAAATGGGATTTAGTTGCTAGTCGAGGACCAACATGGACCTTATAGGAAAAAATAAAATACAACAGAATAATAAAGAAATATAAAAATATATAAAAATGAAAATATAAAAGAATAAATTATAACATTGAAACTATCAAAATAAAAACAACAATTTAGGAAAAAATAATAACAAGTAAATAAAAATATATTTAAAACATAAAAATAAATAAAAACATGACCTAAAAAAAAACTTTGAGAAAAATAAAGACAAAATAAAACACATTCTTTTTTGTAAGCTTGGTAGGGCCTTTCTTTTTCATTAACATCAAAATAGGACAAGCTAAATCCATATCCATATGGTTAGGTGTCCTCAGCCTGCCCACAAGGAAACCATATATGTTGACCATCTAATGACATGATAAAACATCTAGTAACAAAATGTGTTAAGTCTAGTCATCCATGCCAAGTATGTTTGATTGTCTTTGTACTACCTAGAATCTAAATAACTGTAAACATAACTATAAACATACTGGACATTATAGGATCGCTACATACAATAAAAATAAAGACAGAGGGAGAGACATCAAGCTAATCATCTTCTGTAGGTTCGATAGGATCAGGGTCCTTCACACTGGAGCCAAGGAGCTTTGTTTGAGGGATGCACGGTAGTTGTTTCTCAATACAGATGAGGCACCCATTATTCTTCTATAACTCAAACTAAATTTCCTAAAATTCCTTGCTATAATCTGGAAACCCATGAGTGGTTGCAACCCCACAAGATCTAATTTGATCTAATGATTTGACCAAGTGGCTCTTCATCAACCAATACAAGTGCAACATTTGCTTGAACTGAGTTGCCTTGCCACTGTTGGATGAGGATCAGGCACTAATGTTTATGAGTCATCCAAATCGATGTCCATAATCCCTACTTTCTAATCAATTGCTTCTTCCCAATTCTCGATCAATAGATGAACCTAGGCCAAGGTACCCTCATGATACACTATTGTCGCTTCGTTGATGATGCTTGAAACCGAATTTTAGCCTCGAGATCTACCCCTAGAGGAGCTTGGTTGGTTACACCCAGGTGATTCCTTGTAGATTTTCCTTTGGTCATGTGAGATCTGGGCAGCGTTACCCTTTCTAGAGGTAGAACAAGCCATGATAATTCAGTACCTGTGATTACTCTGAATAACAAACAAATACCTTGTAAACCAGCCAGTTGGAAGATTTAACCCTAAAACACAAAGCTTCTAGGGGCCACCATAGAGTCGGGGACTTGTCAAAGGAAACAAATGAGAGGCCAGAAACTGAACTAGACCCCACTTCAATCGCCTGACCCAAATATACAACTAGCAAGAAAGAAACCCCATGAACCCAACATGAAACCACTTCCTTTCAAGGAGCTAAAAGATGAAATTATAGGATGAACCAACTTAATACCAAAGCCCTTGAGGTTTCGAATCAAAACTATTGACATACATATAAGAAAAGAGTCTCATGAGGTAGGGATAGAGAAAAACAAATATTCAAAAGTGACGAGAGAACCACAACTAGTATTATCCCATATGAGATAGTATAATACCAAACAGCATAGGCACAAGAAGATAAGAAACAAAAGAAATTGCTTCCAATTTTGTATTCTCCACATACAAATCCACATATGCCACCTTCCGTAGTGACCAAGTTACATCAAAACCTTTCAACCTAAAGGCTAATAGATAGATATAATGAATCATAGGGGCACAAATAGAGGAACTATAAACATACCCATGAACTAGAACTTAAAACAACTGTGACAGAACCCTCAACCAGGGAAAATGCAATGGCGAAGCCTTCTCCATGCCACCTTTCGGCGCAGACCAGAGCTCAGGGAAACAAAGTTCACTATCAAGAAACTTACCAAACTTACCATGGAAAACACTAGCTATGCCATTCACACTTATGTCCCTTCCACCTTCTAAGGTGGAATTAACACCTCGCATGCAAAGATCCACCTCTCAATGTACTTTGTGTGTGTAGGGTGGTGAGGAGGCGCCTTGGTATTATCAACCTTATTCATATACAGGTTTTATTACCGCTGGCTCACACCCCGATCGGGGATGGGGAATGGTTGCTTGATTGTTTTGTTGACTATCTGTAACGTCCTACTCGATGGAAAATGTTAAGGGGTTCAACTCCTTATTTTTGTGCCACGGAGGCCAAAACATCTCCATTTTTTTATTGTGATGAGAACAAACCCAATTTGCAAAGAAGTTTGTTGCTTTGTTTCCCTCTTATCGAACGTGAGAGGTAAGGATGTAGTGAAAATAGGAATAATCTCACCCACTTCTTGAACCAAACAAGATTTGTGCTAGATGTGGCTGAGTTTTTTCCGTCTAGCTCCTTGGCTCAATTTCTTAGTAATATCAATCACGAACTTTGAGTCCCCTTTAATCACTAACTCTTTGTAACCAGGTTTAATGACCGTAATGAGGCCTTGTTTGATTGCACTAAATTTTTCTTGGTTGTTACTAGCATATCCATGATCAGCTACTAATATAAGCCATGTTCTTTTGTGAGAATCTCGAAAGAGCCCCCCTAAATTAGTAGGGTGTGGGTTTCCTATAGATGCACCATCATATCTTAACTTAATAAATCTTCTGGAGGACTAGATTAGTGATGAGGCAATACAATAAGTTTCCAGGAGCTCGGGGCTATCATACTAGGGGAAACATTCAATCCCTTGAGAATTCTAGCTTCGTGGGGGGCAACCTGCCAATCATCTAGGTGCCACTTTTCCAGTAGGACTGTTTCTCTAATATTTTCAATTATCCCTTACCAAACTTCTTCTTGGGGTTTTTAATGGTCTTTAAAAATTCTACTATTCCGCTCCTTCCATTTACCCATAGAAGAAAGCCCAATGCCAAATCCAAATCTCTGTTTAACACCAAACTCAAGAATATGCCTTTACACCATTAAAAAAATTGATTCCTTGACGCTTTGATGGTCTCTGTCTAGGCGACCAAAGAGGTCTACTAGATGCCTCAATTTTTTTTCAACAAAGGGACATGAGTTTAAAATATGATCCAAGTCATCATTATGTTGGCCAAATAAGAAACAAAAGTATGGCCCATGAATACCACATTTTCAAAATTGATCCCAAGTGATAATTCTCCCTCTATATACCAACCATTAAAAATATCCTATTTCTGGCCATAATCTACTGGTCTAGATCTTCTTCCATATGAGGTTGTGATGGTTTTGACCAAATTCCGCTCGAAGATCGTATGCTTCCTTGATGTTAAATATACCTCCGGTAAAATATCTTCATTGTAATATAATCCCCTTCCACGATTGTGATTTTCCATGATTGTAATTCTTTATTTAGATGTTTCCACTGATCTGAAATGGGTGGGTTTGGAAAATCCTTAAAATATAAAATATTTCCATTTCCTTCATCCATAGCTTTGTTGGGTGGCCTTCCAAAACTAGTCCACTATAGATAAGTTTTAGATGTTTTTAAATAGGAAAATATTTCCTAAATCTTGTCTACTAAACAACTTTTCTTTCTTTTTCTAGGAGTCTTGCTAAAAGGATGTCGTTCTTCCATTTCTAATTTCCTTTCAGAAATGATGGGAGATGAGGTCATAGTTCCTCACTGCTAGATTCCAGATTGATGATCCCTAGGGAGCATCTTGATATATGAGAATGGATTCAGTTTGCAATAATGTAAACTTTGAAACGAGAACTATAAACTCAAAATGGGAACTCTAGCCAAAAAAATCCCCAAAAAACATGAAAAATCAACTCGAAAATGAAAAGCGTTGATGCTCAAATAACACTTTTTTTCTTCTAGGGTAGATTTTCAACATGTTTTAAAAATGGTAATGAAAACAATTTTTTTGTGCAAAATTTGTGCAAAAAACACCATGAAAACAAAAAGTGTTGATGTTGAAATAACGTTTGTTTTTTTTTTTTTAGGATAAATTTTCAAAATTTTGAAAAAATGGCGTAAAAGATTTTATCATGACTTTGAAAATCATTAAAATTTCAAAAGAATAATGAAAACATAAATTTAAATATAAAAACAATAAGAAAGCAAAAACAAAAACAAAAAAATTAAAAAAATAACGAGTAAATAAAAACATATATTTAAAAAAGAATATAAATTAAAAAATGACAAAAAAATCAAATATATAAAAAGGATAAACAGAGAAACAAAATTTAACCTAAAGAAGACCAAAAAAAAAACCAATCTTAAAAATGTTAAAAAAGAATAACAAAATTAACCTATAAAAATAAGAATTAAAAAATTCAAAAAAATCCAAAGAAATAAATAATAACAAAAACTTGTTTTCTAAAAAAAAACAAAAATGTGAAAATAAAATAAAATTGTCTTGTAAATGATAAAAATTTGATTTTTTTTCATGAAAACTATAAAAAGGAAATACAATAAAAAATACACAATTTTAAAAAGCTATTAATAAAAACTAAAAATATAGAAAAAAAAATTTAAAAGCAAACTTGATTTGAAAAAAAAAACCTAGGAAAGTTAAAAAAAAAAAAAAAATAAATTAAAAATAAATTAAAACAATTTTTTGAATAAATTAAAAACCAAAATGAAAACAAACTGCCAAAAATTTAAAAAGTATAGAAATCATTTTAAATTTAAATAATAATAATAATAATATAATCATAAAAATCAATAAAATCAAATTTAAAAAAAAAAAACTAATTAAATTTAGAGGGTTAAAAAAAAGAAACCGCCCACTTTAGAAAAAATGAAATTAAAAATTATTCAACTTCTCTTTTTTTGTTAATAATATATTTTTTTTAAGTGATGGGCTGAAAATCCCGGATCTAAGAAATCCATCCGATTTTGGAGGAATCGGAATTTCAGACCTGCCCCACTTAAAAAAAATAGAATTTATAACAATTTTTTGTTTGTTAATAATATATATACTTTTTAAAGGGGGCAGGGCTGAAATCCGATTCTGAGAATCAGATTTTGGCCCTGCCCAGAGGCCGGGGGCAAGTCGTCCTAGCTCCACCCGTGCAGGGTCGCACCCCACTAGGCCCTTGAGCAGGGTTAAAATCTGATTCTTAGAATCAGATTTTAGCCCCGTTGAATTGAAAAAAAATAATTTGTTAATATTTTTTTTTTTTTAAGTGGGCAAGGCTGAAATATGATTCTTAGAATCAGGTTCTAGCTCCACCCAGGGGCACAGTAGGGCATGGCCCTGCACCCTCCAATTTTTGTATTTTTTCAGACCCACCCTACAATTTTTGTATTTTTCTTTTTTACATTTTTCAATAATGTTTTCTTTTAATATTTCAACACTACCATACTAAAATTTTTAATTAATTATGTTTTATTTTTAATTTGATTTTTTTCTGCTTTGTTTTGGTTTGTTTCGTTTTGTTTTGTTTTGTTTTGTTTTTTATGTTTAGTATATATTTTTTTATGTTTTTTAAAATTTTAAAATTTAACTTTAATAATTTTTAACTTTTATTAAGTTGTTTTTAAATATTTAAATTGTTCTATTGTTTTGGTTGTTTTTGTTTTTTTTTTTTTAAATTCTTATTTTGTTTTTTATATTTTTAGTTCATTTTAATAGTCTTTTAATAATTGTTGTATTTATTTATTTTAATAGGCTAATTTTTATTTTATTTTTCTATTTATTGTTTACAGGGATGATAATTCTTTTTACCTTTTTTTGGTTTCTCTTTTCTTTTTTCTTATTTATATTTAATATATATATATATATTATTATATATATATATATATATATATATAAGTAATCAACATTTAAAAAAGAATTGGACATAAAAAAATTAATGTGTCAAAAATATGCTCCAACAAAAAATATATATGTATTATGCATCATCACTTTTCAAAATTGCTTGACTTTTTTGCTACCTCAACGAAACGGGTAATTGTATCAGTTCTTGTTTCAATGTTTAAATTGTTTTGGATTTGCATGCCATATTTTTTGGTCCATATCTTTTTCCTTAAATCTAGACCTCCCCTTATCCATCTACACCAGATTTTAGCACCCATAACTTCATTCAAATTGAAGGGATCTCAAACACTTAATCCCCCCTCCATCTTGGGATTTGTGAGGTTCGGCCAAGAAACTAGAGCCCATTTCTTCAATCATTATGATCCTCCCCATAAAAACTTTTTAAATATATCTACCATCTTTGAAGAGGAGCTTTTGGGCGTAGCCATCCCCAAGAGTGGTAGATAGGAATTGATTGAAGAAAATTTTTTAGAAGAGCTATTCTACCAGCCAAATTGAGGTCTCTCAAGGCTGAGTTGTTGAGTTTTAATTGAATATTTTGAAGAAGGGTTTTCAAAAAAGAAGTTTTTAAAGAATTGAATGCCAAGGGCATGCCCAGATACTCTATATGCAATGAGCTGATTCTAAATTCCATAAGTCTAGCCAAAAAGTTTTGGATGTTCATCAAGGTATTGACGAAGAAGACTCTAGAATTTTCATTATTCACTAGGGTATTCAAAGCTACCATAAATTCATGTAGAATATCTTTGATTCTCCTAGATTCCCTCAGTGAGACCTAATAGAATAGCATGATTTCGCCTGCAAATCCCTGATAGGTAATGGGAGGTCATTTCCCCAGAGGTGAAGGCCTTTGATTTGAGATGAAACAACTATCAATGTGAAATATCTTCCCAATCCTTCGACTACTAAGATAAAGAGAAAAATAGAAATCAGGTCACCTTGTCTTAAGCCTCGAGAGCGGTTGAAGGGTCTGGATGGAGATCCATGGAGTAAAATGGAGAACACAAGAGAAGGGATAAGGGAGAAGATCCATTTTACCCATTGTTTATCAAAACCAAAAGATTTCAGGATGCTATTGAAATAAGACCAACTAAGGTAGTCATAGGCTTTGGATAAGTCCAACTTAATCATCATGCCAAGGGTTTTAAGATGCTTCAGGGAGTGAACGATTTCTTGAGAGGTGATAATACCATCAATGATTTGGCACCCTTCCATGAAACTAGTTTTCTCAGGGGAGATGAGATGAATAAGAAGAGGCTTAAGATGCTTAATAATAACCATGACTATAATTTTGTAAATAAAATTACACAAGTTAATGGGTCTGAACCCTTGAGGGTCTTCAGATTTGGTCGTTTTGGGGATTAAGGCAATGAAAGTAAAATTAAGCCCAATACTTGTTTTCTAATTCCAATGAGACTTCTCCACCACTTCTAGGATATCTCTCAATGAAGCTCTAGGTTGCTTGGTAGAATTCATCCATGAAACCATTTGGCCCTGGGGATTTGTTTTTAGCCATGCCTTTGACATAACCCTTTATTTCCTCCATAGTGAGCGCACACATGAGGGCCAAATTTTGGTCTCACGAGATGAGTTGAGGAATATTATAAGTGATTCCCTGAATGACTTTTGATCTATCCTACAGAGGTTTAGAAACTAGGGACTGGAAGTGATTGACTACTAGGTCTTCTATTTCTTCGTTCTGAACCATTTTTTCCCCTACTTCATCTTTAAGAGAGAATATTTGATTGTGTTGTCGGTGCTGGATCATGGCTTTGTGGAAAAAATGAGTGTTTCTCTCCCCTTACTGAATCCATTATATTCTGGAGCTTTGTTTCCATAGAACATTAGTGGAATTTTGAGGTCTAAAATGGGCCTTGTAAGAAAAATGTACAACAAAAATAAACTTTACAAGAACCAATAGTATTCAATATTAAGATGTCAACCATGGGGGATAATTCACAATTTTTGGAGTAAAAAAGTAAAATGATTAAAAAACAATAAAACAATAAAAACTACTTTTTTAACTCATATTTTAAACTTAACTCCCTAATTTTTTACTCAAATTTCGAGTAGGAGTACTCATTGGATGAAAAATTTAATTCCTCACACAGGGAGTATCCATGTTGCATACTTTTGATGAACCTTGCTACACGAAAAATGAGAAATGCGTGAAAAAATGTGATTGCAATCACGTTATTCATGCATTTGTCATTTTTCATGTAGTAGGGTCCATCAAAATTGTGTAACATGGGTAATCCATGGATGAGGAATCAAATTATGCATCCAACGAGTGTTTCTGCTCAAAATTTGAGTAAACCCATAAGGAGATAAGTTGAAAATACGAGTTGGAAAAATAGCTTTTCTTTTTTCCCTCTAAAATTTGATGATGCAATCTAAGCTCATTTTATTATTTCCACTATTATTTTATAATTTCTTGAGGAGGCCCATTTTATACCTCAAAATTCCCTTAATGATTTCTTCTCGTTTTCTTCTTTCTTCCAATTAGTTCACCAACCAACGTTCCTCCTCCACTAGTGCCTTAGATCTTCCCTCATTTATGATCTTTTTTTGGACATCCTACATTCTATCTTACAGTTATTGTTGATATTTCATGGTGTTGCCAAACTCTTCTGGGTTTCAACGCTTGATCTGATTCTTAATATCTTTTAGCTTAAGTTGAAAGGTATGCATATGGTTCCTGCCTTGAGTTGTGCTCCTTTTCCACCAACTTTCAACTTTTTGCATAAATGAAGGGTCCCTTAACGAGAAAGGTTTGAATCGAAAGGGTTGATTCTTGGGAGATATTTTCAAATCAATCTCCATTCTAATCGACCAACAGTCTGATCCCAAGCAAGGAAGAATATAGGCTTCTAGAAATATGTCTTGACTAATCACTTATTCATAGACCAGAAATCGATCAAGACGTGATGCTATTTGATGAGTGACCCCACCTCGATTATTCCAAGTATACACGACATTATTTTTTGGCTTATCCACTAGGTGCAGGTGCATGGTTGTGTCTCTAAATGCTTCCATTCTTCTCATCCAGTGATGAGATTAGGTTAAAGTCACTGCTAAGGATCCAACATTCCACCGAGTATAAACTTCTAAGTCTTCCTATGTGCTGAAGGAAAATCCCTATTTCTCCTGGAATGTTGGGTCCGTACACTCTTGGTGGTAGAATCTCTCCCAAGGACATTCCATTTGAAGGCATCATCTACAACATTGAGAATGGGACACAATGCCTTTCATTAGATGACAAGGAAGTATTAAGACAAGAGTGCTCCCTTGTAATGATGAAATCTAAGCCGCCAAAGGGTAATTTAAATAAGGAAGGGTAGGTTGCTCTTAAGTCGCTTCAGACTAATGACAAGATAATGGTTCTTAAGGCTAATAAAGGGGGAGAAAATGTTGTTTTAGATAAGGATGAATATATTCATAAAATGAACGAACATTTAAATTGTGGTAGTTATAGAAGAATTAACTCTAACCCCATTCCTAAGGTTATAAAACAAGTTAAGAAGGCTATCATAGAATCAAACCTTGGAGAGAAAATGAAAAAGAAGTTGATTCCATTTTGTGAGGTTATTTATGGATTACCAAAATTACATAAGGAGGGGATCCCACTTAGACCAATAGTCAACACCATTGGTTCCCCCACCTATGAATTAGCTAAATATGTAGCTAAAATCTTGAAGCCTCTGGTTGGAAACTCAAACTCTTTTATAAAGGACCCTAATGATTTTGTAAAACTCATCAATAATGAAAGGGTTGATAAGGATGATATTTTGGTCAGTTTTGATGTTGTTTATTTATTTACAAAGATTCGTCTTGATGACATTGTTCATGTTATAAAAGAAGTCATTGATCGAGAAACAACAAAACTTGCAGAAATCTGGTTATCTTCCACATTCTTCAGTTTTCAAGGCAATTATTATGAGTAGATATCAGGAGTCGCCATGGGATCCTCACTTTCACCTATTGTCGCCAACTTATATATGGAGTACTTTGAAAGGAAAGCCCTTGACTCATACCCTCTGAAACCGACATGGTGGA
>APFE031755911.1:101370-148157 GCA_000404065.3 Pinus taeda | reverse complement strand
CCGGGTTGATAAAATGAGAGACAGGAAGCCTCAGGAGTTGTAGCATTATTGCTACAATACTGGAGCTCACCACTAGTGCCTTAGATCTTCCCTCATTTATGATCTTTTTTTGGACATCCTACATTCTATCTTACAGTTATTGTTGATATTTCATGGTGTTGCCAAACTCTTCTGGGTTTCAACGCTTGATCTGATTCTTAATATCTTTTAGCTTAAGTTGAAAGGTATGCATATGGTTCCTGCCTTGAGTTGTGCTCCTTTTCCACCAACTTTCAACTTTTTGCATAAATGAAGGGTCCCTTAACGAGAAAGGTTTGAATCGAAAGGGTTGATTCTTGGGAGATATTTTCAAATCAATCTCCATTCTAATCGACCAACAGTCTGATCCCAAGCAAGGAAGAATATAGGCTTCTAGAAATATGTCTTGACTAATCACTTATTCATAGACCAGAAATCGATCAAGACGTGATGCTATTTGATGAGTGACCCCACCTCGATTATTCCAAGTATACACGACATTATTTTTTGGCTTATCCACTAGGTGCAGGTGCATGGTTGTGTCTCTAAATGCTTCCATTCTTCTCATCCAGTGATGAGATTAGGTTAAAGTCACTGCTAAGGATCCAACATTCCACCGAGTATAAACTTCTAAGTCTTCCTATGTGCTGAAGGAAAATCCCTATTTCTCCTGGAATGTTGGGTCCGTACACTCTTGGTGGTAGAATCTCTCCCAAGGACATTCCATTTGAAGGCATCATCTACAACATTGAGAATGGGACACAATGCCTTTCATTAGATGACAAGGAAGTATTAAGACAAGAGTGCTCCCTTGTAATGATGAAATCTAAGCCGCCAAAGGGTAATTTAAATAAGGAAGGGTAGGTTGCTCTTAAGTCGCTTCAGACTAATGACAAGATAATGGTTCTTAAGGCTAATAAAGGGGGAGAAAATGTTGTTTTAGATAAGGATGAATATATTCATAAAATGAACGAACATTTAAATTGTGGTAGTTATAGAAGAATTAACTCTAACCCCATTCCTAAGGTTATAAAACAAGTTAAGAAGGCTATCATAGAATCAAACCTTGGAGAGAAAATGAAAAAGAAGTTGATTCCATTTTGTGAGGTTATTTATGGATTACCAAAATTACATAAGGAGGGGATCCCACTTAGACCAATAGTCAACACCATTGGTTCCCCCACCTATGAATTAGCTAAATATGTAGCTAAAATCTTGAAGCCTCTGGTTGGAAACTCAAACTCTTTTATAAAGGACCCTAATGATTTTGTAAAACTCATCAATAATGAAAGGGTTGATAAGGATGATATTTTGGTCAGTTTTGATGTTGTTTATTTATTTACAAAGATTCGTCTTGATGACATTGTTCATGTTATAAAAGAAGTCATTGATCGAGAAACAACAAAACTTGCAGAAATCTGGTTATCTTCCACATTCTTCAGTTTTCAAGGCAATTATTATGAGTAGATATCAGGAGTCGCCATGGGATCCTCACTTTCACCTATTGTCGCCAACTTATATATGGAGTACTTTGAAAGGAAAGCCCTTGACTCATACCCTCTGAAACCGACATGGTGGAAGAGATTTGTTGATCACACCAACTTAAAATGGACTCCTGGCAAGACTAAGCTTGAGAAGTCTTTTAATCATCTAAACTCAATATCATCCAAAATCAACTTCAGTATGGAGCTTGAATAAAATGGTAAAATTCATTTTCTAGATGTCTTGGTCAGTAGAAAGGAGGATGGTACTTTGGGACACGAGGCCTATAGGAAGAAAACACATACAAAAATCTATCTTCTTGATGATTCATACCATCATCTATCCCAAAATTTTGGTGTCTTAAACACTCTTGTTATTAGAGCTCTTAGAATTTCTAACTTTGATCACCTTAATGAAGAAATTAAGCACTTAACATCTGTTTTTAAGGATATAGGATACAAGCAGTTTAATATCAAGAAAGATATAAAAAGGGCTCAAGAAAAGGTGTCCTCTCTAAGGGTCACCGAGAAAACTATGAGAAAGAAAATTGCGGGAAGGTATACCTTCCATTCATTCAAGGGGTTATAGATCAAATCGCTAAGATCTTAAGGAAGAAGGACATATTCACTCAATTTGCAACATGTGGAACGATTAGGCAGAAAATGAAGTCAGTTAAAGATAACATTGACTGTCAACAGGTCAAGAGTGTGTATAGTATTGATTGCTCATGCGACAAAAGTTATATTGGATAGACAGGGCGGTCTTTGAAAACAAGACTTAAAGATCACGGTGCTGATATTAAGAATGGGAGACCTTGTACATCAGCCCTTGCGGAACACCCCTCCAAAACCAAGCATCATGTGTGTTTGGAAAACGCCAGAATTATCGCAAGAGAAGATCATTATCAAAAGAGGAAAAAAAAAAGAGGCTATTGAAATTATGAAGCTTCCACATAACCTCAACAGAGACAATGGGAATGAGATTAGCAGAAACCAGCTCCCCTTTATTAAACATATCAATCCTTCCAGATCTTTCGAGGTATAGTATCACATGTATTTCCCTTCCCCCTTCCTTAATTACTAGCATCTCTTAGTTAATTAGTTAATCAATTAATTAAAAAAACATTAGAAATAATTAATAAAAAAATATTAATAATTATAAATTAATTAAATTTTAAATTGAAATAAACAATAAATGATTATTATTAATAATAAATAAATAATTATTATTAGATATTTAGTTAATTATGGATGCATTAATTATAACAAATAATAAATTAAATAACTAATAAGATAAATAAAAATAAAAATAAAAAGTAAAATTAACCTTAGTGAATTGGGTTGAAACATTAATAAGAATATTAAAACTTATAAATTAATCTATAAATTAATTAAAAATAATATATTAATTTAAATTAATTTAAATCATATTATATTTTATTAGGTATTAAGGAATTATATTTAATTTATTCATTTCAGTAAAAATAAAAATAAAAATCAAAATATAAACTAATTATATTTAAATAGGTTACAAAATATAATGAGAATTCAAAATTAAAATTAAAATAAACGAATTATATGTGGTAATCCATACTAAGTTATATTTAAACAATGAAATAATAAACTGATTTATTTATTTAGAATTAATTAGTTGCATAGGTTTTAAACATTAAGAGTGATAATATTAAAAACTTTAAATTAATTAATCTATAATTGAATAAATAATAAATAAAACATTCAATCCAAATTATATACTAATTAGTATTTTAATGATTATATTTATTTTATTTTATTAAATTTTTTTAATTTTATCATTGTATTTTGTAATGAGAATAAAAAATAAACATTATTTTGTAAAAAATTAAAATTAAATAACTATTATTTTTATAGGTTTAGAAATTGCAATTAAAATTAATTAAATCATATTTGGTAATCCTATTTTATCTTATATATTAAAAAAGAATGAATAATAATTTTATGAATATTTATTTGAATTAATCAGTTTTATTATAGTATTTATTATTAGGTTAATTTAAATATGAAATAGAAAATTATATTGAACTAGTTTATAATTTTTTTGAATTTGGTTGGGGTTCTACAAATTTAACAGTAGGTATTTATTTATTTATTCTGATCAGATCCCCTTTGGGGTTTGAAACATCGACATGATGAAAAAGATACTATGGGTAATCCAGGTCATATTTTTCCAAAAAATGACGATAGAAGTCTAAAATTTAACAATTCTAGGTGTGCTGACCCAATCTTCAAATATGATCTTGGCAGGATTCTAGAGAATATCCAAATCATCCGCGCTTCCCTTGAAATCCTGAGCTACCACCTCGAACTAGGGTTTAAACCCTTTGACAATTTATTTTAATTTACCTTTTGAATTTTTTGTTTCTTGGATAACCATGATGCTCGGTTTGTCTCTTTTGAGCCTATGTTTTAGGTACCTTTTCTTTCCTCTACAGTTGAGGCCTAACACGTTCCAAGAGGTTATAATCATTGAGAAGGCTTATTAAGTTGGTGGAAGACCACTGACAGCAGTGTCACTCTTCCTAAGTTAACCAACACATTCCCACCATCTCGATGGATTCATGCAAATTATTTCAACCCCCCTTTTTGCCTCATATACCTAGAATACTCAGATCTACTCCCTGACTTGGTTGGGTTCCCAAGTGGTCGGGTTTATCCAGAGATATTGACCTTGTTTGGCTTGATACTATTGAAAAGACTCTCAATATAATTACTTTTGATATTCAGTGATGAATCGTTCATCCAGATGGCATCACTCATTCAATAATCTTCTCATTATATGTTCCTTTGTATTAAATTCCTCCTTGTTACTGTCGATCTCCATATCGGCTTGTTCCATTGGTTGGATGAGTGCTTCTTTCTCGCGAGGTTCATATTTAGATTTTCTCTTAGGTTTGTTTCCTCTGTTGGAGGAGCTTTATGATTTTGTCTTCCTAATGGATCACTAAGTTTGCCATAATTCTCTCTTTCCTCCATCATAATTTCAAATCTGTTGGTGGTATGTTGGGATTTCGTTAGTTACGATTGTGAAGAATTTGGGGAGGTATGCACGTTACATTTATTCTTTTTGACTTCCTAGAAACTCTATGAATCTTCCCGATATTTAGTTGGGTCCTTAGCGACGTGAGGCTCTGGATTTCCAGGTTGATTCAGAGGACAGTCTTGATACAGATGACCATACGCATGACATCTCCTACAATAGAATGGAATATTATCATAATCTAGAGGTGCTGCCAAACCTTGTCTTGATACTCCAGCTCAATAAATTTGATAAGAGGCTCTCTTATATCCATATACACACATATCTAGGCATAATAAGTATACCATCCTTTGCATGTTGAATCTGCAACCTTGAAAAAACTCCCAATAGAGTTTCATATCCCCTCCAAAATTTTTGGATCCTAGAAATCAACCAGAAGAGCAAATAAACAAGACCCATGCTGGGGAAACCATGAATTTCTCCTCATCTAGATTGTAGCATTCTACCCAATGGTGCATGAAGAGCCCAATATTGTAGAAAAAATAGAGCCCGTTTTTAAAACCCCTCTCCTTGTTTTTGAGACTGGTGAAAATTACTGTGAAGAAGCTCTAAGCACCTAACTTTAGATCGATATGCCATTTTAGCTGCCATTTAAGTTGGATCCATTTCACCAGTTCTAATTTAGTGGGCCAAATGTCGATAAACTTGTAGATTAGTGCGTGGAATTTCATAAATTTCTAGTAATTTTCTAGTTTGTTGCTTGGAACTACAAATTAGATCTTTTTCACTGCTCTTGGGAGGCGTTGTCTACACATTCGTGTGTGCCATTGTGCACCTAGAACTTGGGTATCCTTCCCACCTCATTCAGAACCCCCTGACAATAGGAGGGGATGTCTCCCCTCCCCATTTGCAACTTCATACCCTTTGTCAGCAGAGTGACAAAGATGTCAAACCAAAAATGAATGGGAAAATGTCATCTTTGCGCATGATTCATAGTTTGTAGGTTGAAACCCTAGCAGAGGGCATTCTCTTCTAAGTATTGAAATATGTTAAAAACACAAAATATTTAAAAAGTAATAACAAGTAAATAAAAGATATATTTAGAATATAAAATATTAAAAAAACATGGCCCAAAAACAAGATAAAAACATATAAATAAAAGCAATAAATTAAATAAATTTTACAAAAGTACAAAATTAACTTATAAAGATAAAAAAATTTAAAAAGAATTTTAAAAATTAAAAAATCAAAATATATATAGAAAAATAGTCTAAACAAACCTTATATATATATATATATATTATTATATAATATAATATATATATTATATATAGAAAAGGAAATTAGAACAATTTAGATAATTAAAAAAAAAAAAAATTTTAAAAAAATATTAAATAAAATAAAAAAGTAAAATAGAAATCATAAATAAATAAAAAATATTAAAGAAGAACCATCATTGAAAAGAAATTATTAAAAAACATCATTATAAAAAATAAAAATAAAAACATTAAAAAAAATAAAATAAATCTTTTATAATCAATATTTAAATTAAAAATATAATAGCGGCCTCACCTCGTCTAGCCTAGCGACGCTGGACTTGGCAATCTGATTCCTGAAATCAAATTTCCAAGCCCAAGGCCCCTAGCTTGTTGGGCCACGTGATTGGGTGGGGGTGCGAGCTATAGGCAGCTCCCACCTTTTGCCCAACTCAGCGGGCTAGTCACTCCAGGCTTGGCAATCTGATTCTGGGAATCAGATTGCCAAGCAAAGGGTAGTCGGGCTAGGTGGGGGTGGCATTAACTGGCACCCTTACCCAGCTAAGTGGCCTAGGGGTCATGGTCTTGGTAATCCGATTCTTAGAATCAGATTGCCGAGCCTAGGGACGCTAGGCTGGGTAGGGCTAAGCCACTATTTTTATTTTTTATTTTATATTTGATGATTATAATTTTATTTATTTTTTATTTTATATCAATAATGTTTTTTAATTTTTTTGTATTATTATTTTTTAAAATTATGTTGTTTTGAACTATTTTATTTATTTATTTATGTATTTTTTTTTGTCTCACACACAACATATATCTGTGGTTTATATATATATATATATATATTATATTATATATATATATATATTGAATGCTATTATTATTGTTTATTTATTTTTGCAAAAAATAAAAAAAGTTTCATTATAAAGAACATTGCAAAGAAAAACAAAAATCATATGTTTCGAAAGTGCTTAAGAAAAACATCTTAGGAGGATAAAAGAATGTTGAGGCTTTTCAAAATCCGCATGAAAATCATTAACATTTAAAAAAAAAGTATCGACACTTAATGAATTATAAAATTTAAAGTATAAAAAATATGCTTTCTAAAAAAAGGGGTTGATGTTGCATCAACTCTTTTCAAAATCAGCATGAAAATCACTAACATTTACAAAAAAATGTTCATACTTGATATGTAATAAAATTTAAAGTGTCAAAAATATGATCCAAAAAAAAAGTTGTATTCTAAATCAACACTTTTCAAAATCAGATGATTTTTGCTACCTCAAAAAATTAGTTCTCGATATAGTTCATGTTTGATACTTTACACTATTTTTTCTATCACCAAAAGTAGTTTTTGTAATAAAAGGTTATGTCACTTATAAGTAGTGTTCCTTTCAAACCCTAATTTAGGGATTGTGTGGATGGTAGACCATTTTCCTAATATAGCTTTTAAATTTGAGTCATTATGAGTCTAAAATTTTGGCATGTAGTATTCCAATATGAGTCATTAACTTCTAAAAAATTCATAGTCTTAGACTTAATTAAAAACATTATAGTAAATATGGAAAAGAAAATTAAAAATCTTAAAACTAATTTATTGACTAATCAAAAGCCCTTACTTCGAAAATATATATTTCATAAAATATTATGTGTCAAAATATTAAATTTTTTCCACATGCAATTCATGATGTTTTAGTTGGATTTTCGAAATTTCAAAATCATAAACTTCACTGAAAAATTTTTATAGTGAAAATACCAATATAAAGATTTTAAAATTGATATTAGGATTATACACAAACACAATATTCCATATGAATATCTCTAAAATATTAAAAAATAAAACTTTAAATATTCACCACCTATACCTTGATATTTCTCCTAATGTCCTAAAAAAATTGTCATCTAAGAATGCCAAAGAAAAAATTATAGTAAAATTTTCAAGATGTCATCATATGCTTTAACAACAAGTTATTTGAATCAAATGGCTTTAAAATGATAAAAATTCAATCAATAATAATACAATTTGAGGAGAAATCGTCCTTTAAAAAAGAATCAATGCATAAAACAAGATGAGATGATTGTAAACCTATGTATCTGTAGTTTATATCTAGGATAAACATGGCACAATTATAGTTAATGTTTTTGTCCAACCACAATGACATAACAACATAAAGAACTCACTAACAACGACTTTACATTTGGTTTTGTCTAAGGATCAAACACAGTGTGGCTAGTGTAATAAAATAATAGATTGGGGACCAACTTGATTAATTATGGAGGTGTATGCCAACATGTACAATATGAACCTACTTAAAATGTACAATGTAATTTTCCACTTATGTCCAAAAATGACTATGTTCTCAGAGATATGGATGCTCCTCATAACCTGCAATGGAAGCAACATTAGCACCTCAATGGTTCACTTATCCTCAAATCATGCATTTTAATAATTCCTCTACGGATTACCACTCTCATTATTGACATCTAGCCAAAGACCTAGTACTACTCCATTCATATTTTGTAAAGTGGCAAGTAACAAGAAGAAGATAAATAGTTTATCCTTATTCCCTACATATAAATCATATTTTAACTATTCCAAGTTTCTTTCAAGGAGGTTGTTTCATGTTAGTATCATATTGTAAGGTGTCAATCATGTGCATTGTTTTCTATTAGGTGATGCATGAAATTTATAATTTCCTTTCTAGCGCTAGGATTTCTAACCGTGATCTGAATACACATAAGTTGTTTAGTATCCTATCTTTACTGCATATGTACCTCCCCCCACATTTTTGGATAAAACTAGCTTTCCAACTTCATTGAAGAGGGAGAAGATATTAAACCAACCCAATTTTGAAATTCACCCATAAAGGAGCATAAAGTTCGTCAAATCCCACACCATTTGTAGATATTTTTAATTAGAAGCCGAAGAACCCACAGTATTAACCATTTCTTTAACTTGATTCATAATGTATTTGATGTGTTAATAATATCCATTTTGTAAGAAGAAGTGTTATTATGTTTCAATATATTAATCACCTCTATAGGGAGGAAATCCTCATTTGTTATGCACATAATCACATTACTCCAAATGTTGACATAGAGACCATCACCTAAATCCCATGCATTATGCCTTTCAATGATTGTAAAACTCAACATAATGTTATTTTCGAGCATGGGCCTTCTTTCATGTTGTTTTAGAATATATTGAATCCAAGTAATAAGTTGAAGAGGTTTGATTTATTTCTTTAATGAAAAGTGCTTCCATTGTCCACCATTTGTGATAAGATATCATTCCCTTCATCGCTAGCACTCTAGAGAAGAGCCATATATCTTTAAGTCACAATCTAATAACACATTTGGGGCATGAGTGTGATACTAATTGATTATAAAGAGAATTTTTCATCTTTATTTCCAAACCAAGGGTTGTGTATGTGTTAATATATTTACACACTTAGGAGTTAGTTAAGTTCTAGTTCGTCTAACATACCTTTAAGTAAAATGCCTTTATTTAGTTTTCTTTTCTAATTATCTAATTTAATAATCATGGTTATGTTCTAGAAATAAATTGATTTGAATTTTCATTCTCAATATTAATGGAACTTGATCTAGTGACTTAACACCAAATTGGTCCATGATATCTATTTAATGAAAATGTAGGATCACATGCTAATGATAAGCAATGAGAGATTATGATATGTGAAAAAAATCTTTTTGAAATAATAGGTTGCCTCAAGTGGCTATGTTGGTTTGGGCTATGGAATTCTTCCCACTTTGAGTGTTTTAACCATGTATACATTAATGTATCGTTGTTGTTTTTTTTGTGAGTGATTTCCTTAAGGTGTTTCCCCTATGTGGATATATCATATTTATTTAACATTATATTAGAACTCTTATGAAGAACTTTTCCCATTTTTAATCAATATCTTGAACCTATGTCACTACATACAACAAATGGATTATCAACTTACTATTTTTTAACATTTATAATCTATGTGAACCATTTTAGTATGTTTGGAACCTTGTTTCTAGTTTGAAACCGTTTTCATTTCATTTGAAAAGGTTTCTATTTTCCCCATGTACAATTATTTATATAATATCTTTAGGTATATATTTTATTTCGTCTTAATTTCTATATTTATGTTTTACTCCCTCTCCAATATATGTATGTTCTTTTCGCTAAGATTTTTGTGATCTCAAAAAATTAGAAAAAGAGTGAAAATTTTATCCTTTACTATGTATTCTCTTTACCTTACACCTACAATATTGCCAATTTAGAAAAAGACAAGAAAAGTGGCATATTTAAGGGACACTGACCAAAATAAAACCTAAAAAATATAAATTTTTATTTTTTCTTTGAAATTTGCTTATTTTTATATGCAAGGGTGTTAAATTAATGCTTTTTCCATTCAAAAAACAAGAGTTTTTAAGGGAGGATGCACTTCAAGGAGGCCACAAGTGATTAAAAAAAAAGCCTCCTTTTCTCATTTTTAATGTGATAGATATTTTCATGTAACTCATTTGGTTGAAAGTTACTTTATTGAAATAGAGGTCACGAGTTCAATTTTTACCCACCAAGTTTGTTTTAAAGTGTATGGCTTTATGTTTTGTTAACCATGGGAATCGATAACTCTTTAGCATTATCTAGGCTAGATCAAATCTAAAGGCCACTAGTTTCCACTATTACCAAAGAATATGTAATAGCCCAAAATAAATATCTACAAACAACTTGTGACTTAACAAACGACAAGGAATTTTGAAGCACACAAAAGTGGACTTCTATCCTAGCGGTTTCTATCCTTGTAGCCTTGTCCCAATGGCCCAACATGGATTTTTTTGTGTCAATTGAACTAGGGTGGAGAGGAGAAAAAATGGTCCTAACCACCCAAGAAAAACCCAATTGATAAATAATTTATGCAACTTTATGCTATAAAATATTGTTATTGGAAAGTGTATTTCACTTAAATTATAGAAGTGAATAAATCATAAAGTAACTTATTATTCTTTATTTAGGTTAGTTCTTACATGAAAATTTTAGTTACAAATTAGCTTTATTGTAAAAATGATTTTCACTTTTATGAAAGTGGGTCACTACCATTATGGGAAAAAAAACTTATTTCATAGAGTGAGCTTATAGGATAGTTAGAGAATGAGGGTATCATTTTTATTCTTTACAAATCAACAAATTCATCATGAAAACAACACCACATGGGCCAACCTCAACCTTCTACATAACACATTGGTTACCTCCTTTTACTTTCTTCAAGTGGCATAGCTTTATCATACAGAGTCCATTGTTAATGTCATTATTCAAAACTAGATATGTTTTCTATCTCCTTCCACTTGGACAATAAGTTTCTAATTTTGAAGCCAAATTACTTGCATATTACAATATGGCTAGTTTATGTAACATCCTACTTATGAATTATAATTAGTTCTCAAGGAAATATTGAATAAGCGATTTTCCATGAATTAAGGGACTTTATTGAGTTAAGTCAGAAATATAAGCTACCACCATTGATACATTAGATATTTATGAATGGGACAACGATTTAAAGTTTCACCTTCAAGGAATTAGGGCCCCAAGAATAGCTTAGAAAATTATGGCAACTATGCTTGTTAAATGTTGTAAGCTGAGGATTATACAATAGATTTGGTTAGTAATATTGAACTAAAATAACCATAAGGAACAAAAATATAGAAGTAATAAGTGGTCCTTTATTATATAGTTGTTCAACCAAAAATAAGCATTACATGTCAAATTCATCTATATTTATACAATCCAAAAGCTAAAAGTAGCTACAAGTACCATAACATGGTAAATTGACCCAACGAGATAGTCAGCCAACCTAAAAGTCTAGTTGACTACATCTTCAACAGTATGTTGATTATATTACAATGTCTACTTGATTGCTTATCTATGTCAACTATTCAATGACACTCCTATAACAATTTCCCAACCCTCAAAATCTTCTCCATCCTAAATAAGGGAGGAAATTAAAATATAAAAGCTTACAAAAATTATTATAATCATGGTTTCTTGACTTGAATGTTATTAGTCTTAGCTATATCTATTGTTGTTTAGGATGTATTCAATAGATCAGTTTGATTGAAGAAAGAAAAATATGGCCAAGCAATCATTGGGATTAACTACTGCATATTTTTCTTAGGTGCCTTTATTATTACATGAATACAAAATTTACAAATATTTAGAGTGACTATCTTCATTTGTTCTTCAAACTGTCTCAATTCCTCCAATATATGTTCGATTTATATGTTAACCCACTTCATTTCAACTAAGAAGTTAATTTATTCCTTTTCCCCCCACGAAAAACAATAATTTTATTAATGAAAACAAAATTAGATGTTGTATATTCTCACAAAGCATTCAATTAGACCAATAGGTGTTCACAAAAGAAATACATATAAAATAAACTACTCTAAAAAGGAAGTAAATAGGTTACCGTTTTCTCCCTTCGTTATTTTATACCTTCCACCAACATCCTTGGGTTGGAGTGGATATTACAAGTGCTAGCTAATTCTCTTCATTCATTCTTGGATTTTCCTTATTTTAATCTAAACTTTCACAAACATGATGGATTTTGAAGCCTACCATCTCCTTTTCTTCAAGAATCTTCTCCAGCAGCATTGATGGGCCTGGTATTCCAAAAGCTTCATGATTTTCTCCCTCGTTTTCTATGTTTTCTTGTGGATTTTTTGTTTCTTCATTGATAGGGGGCTTATTCCTTCATCGTCCTCTTCTTCTTTAGGTTGCTACTTTGAAAATTTCCATCCCATGGGTTTCTTTCCTGATTTCTTTTTCCTTCTTATATCTTCTTGGCCACATGACATGTATTTTGTATATGTCCTGTTTGTCGACATATTCAACGCCTAAAATCCATGTTTTTAAAGTCTAGAAACTGTGTCCAACACTCTTGGTTATGTGTTAAGACGATATGATCTGAAAATCCTTTGCTGAGGTCAATGTCCACATAGATTCTGGTGAAAGTGTAGATTCGTTCTTTGACTCTCTGTGTATATGTCTTTATCTATCACCCAATGAGGTTCGCAATGCCTTATAGAACTTTGTGGTGCCACAAATGAAGAGGGATATTTTGCAATCAAACCCAAACTGACATACTTGATACCGCCATTGTATTGGCATCAAATTGTGGGAAACATGGGGTGACAAAATGTCCCACATAAACCCAAAAACATGGGCCCTCTCGTAATGTATACTCTCGTGCTGCCAATAATTCAAACTTTACTATGAAGAACCCTATGGAGAAGAGTTAAATCTCAAAGCTTATTGACCAACTTGTGAAAATCGACTAAAATAGATCCCCTGGTTTTCCGTGAAACTGTTGAATCTGCATCTGACTGCCTGAGATTCAAATGTTGTCTATAGATCTTTTGTTTCTAATAAATATATAGCCATTGATGGGATTTGGTTCAGTTCCTCCACAATATAGGGGTAGTGTATATTGAGTGCTTGATTTGGTTTAGTTGAGGCAACAATATTCCCTTTAAAGACATCTTTGAATGAAGTACCTCCATTTACTTGTCCTTCATTCAACTTTTCTCCTTTTGGGAAACTAGATCTAGGCAAGCCCATCGCACCATTTCGATTGCTTGATCTAGATGAGCCTCCTCGAAGCCTCAAATTTAAAATGATGGTAGATGAAGAAAAAATGTTATAATATTGTAACCTCATATCATCTTTTAATGATTTTCCTTCACAGATCGAGCTTTTTAAGTGCATCAGAATACACATGAGATTTAGGATATTATGCTTCACTTTTTTAATGCATTCGAAAGCCCGAACCCAAAATAAGATTGATCTTCCACCTCGGGTGTTAAGAAAAACTTAGAAAGCCATCTTTGATCCCATATCTAGGTTCCATATTTGATATTCATGTAGATCAACTACTAGATCTACATATAGTTATGGATCTGAGGGGATTGTAAGAGGCTACAACAAGAAACATGACCTCATAATGAATGACATACCACTGATACCACCTGATCTACAAGATGAAAACATTGATGCATTAAAAAATAATACAAGGGTCACAGATCTACATCTAATCCTCGATTTTGATAGAGAAATTCACTCAAATAATTGAGAACCTTGAGGTCTGACTACTTAAACAACGGAACCACAACATGAATATTTCTGAATGAATAATACTCCACTTTAATCCAAGTATTTCCTTAAAAATTGATCAATACTTATACTGTGGCAAAGAGAGGGAAAAGGGTCGGTGTCTTATTAAAAACATCAATATCTAATATATGAACGAGATGTCATTCGTGACCATCTGAAACCTTATGCATGACAGGGGTAAATAGAAACCCTGTGGTTGATGACTGATGTGGAGCGTGTATGGAAATCATCATTCTCCGATCTCTCCAAACTCGATCTCGAGATGGTAATTTATTCTTAGATGAGGGAATCATATAACTTTAATAGAGATGGATTAAAATATTCTTGCATATCTAAAATGTTTTGGCACATATCTTGAATATGAGGACTATCTTTTTCCTTTTTTTTCCATTTGTGCATTATTTTCCTCCTATAACCATTATTGTCCTTATAATTGTATGAATTTTTCAACCAATCTCTCCTAATCATGATTTTTTCCTATGGTGTATAAACTCCTTGAGTCTATTATATCATTCCTTCAATTATTTAACTCTAAAACATAGGGCATGATCAATTTTAGTCTAGTATAAACATTAACATAGTATATCAATAAATTATCCTAAAATATCAACCAATCTTCCTATCAATATTGTATTTGACAACGGCTGTTGAAATTCTTCAAATTTTCCATATTCCTTATTAAGTATGCATCCCATATAGATAGATTTTAACTCTCAAATCCTGGCTAAGAAGTATTTTTTAAAGTACTAAGCCATCCCTGTGTCTACTAGGCTAATGGGATACTAGAAAATTTCTCCAATTTTCCTCAAATTCACAATAAAATACATATATTTAATATTATTCTCTTTTGTTGGAGTTAAATAATGAAATATGTAGGATGGAAACATAAATTATGCAAAACTATTTAAAATTAATGAGCTTACTTTTTATTAACCACTATATGAGCCCCATGTTAGCCCTAAAACCCATTATTAAGCCCTATTTACTGAGTTATTACATTTGAACTATGGTTTAATTTATATATTGGATAGAACCTTTCATTATGCCACGTCATTATAATTGTTCCCTTTTCCTCCTACATATATATTAAGGAGACTTTGTATTAGCATCATCAAATATTATCTCATATATTGTATTCATTATGAAAGGATGATTTTACCTCAAAGTTTATTGTATTTATTGGTTTCTTATATTTGTTAAGGTGTAAGGTTTGTAATATTTCATATTAGAGTTGTGATTCTAAGATTTTCCTACTTCAAAAATTCATCTCAGAATTTTCTCTATAAAATTATTTTGGGGACATTCTAGACTATGAAATATTATATGTGGTTCATGAAGAAACACAATATGTATAGTACTATGTAGAAAAGTTGGAATATTAGTTGTCACATATGGAATAAAGGATGAGGGAAATTAAGGAATAAATAAAAAATGTCAACAAGGTGATACAAAAGTACATGAATGAAAATAAGAAAGAAATAAAAAAATGCAAACCATGCCATTACAAAATATCCCTAAAATGGATATGGAAATCCAAGAAAATCATGAATGTAAGGAGAATGTTGGCTACGTGGGGCCTGATCCAAGTTCAGTGTTAGTTAACCAAACAAATCCCTACCCTACTGGCCCTTTTGGCATTAGCTCGTGGAGTGCGGACTGAAGTCTCACCCGAAGCAGTATGGGGGGATGTTGGAACCAAGTTTCTGCACCTTAAGATGGTCGTGATGTCAGTTTATACCTTTTGTTCCTGCTTTCATGCAGGTCACCAAGTTCTAGGGCTATGTCAGTCTAGCCCTTTATTCTGCCCTTCAGTACCTCCGCAAAGGGGTACTATTGACCTTCATGCAACCCTAACCTACGGTTCAGGTACTTTCACACTGTTAGGACAATGTATTGTGCAGATTCCCAAGTTATCTTAAGTGTCTTACTTATCCTATTAAATGATCACAATTAGCACTGCAAAAACGGATATTCTTACTTGTGTTTGATTAACTAATACAGTCAAATACATCCACGCATCACATGAACATTATATATTAGACCCAAAATGCAATATAACCAGATGTATTAACAAGAATTAGATACATAGAATTTGTAGAATACTTCTCTTTATTGACATCTTCATACTATTACAGACTCTATCTGCCCTACACATCCAGCTATAGGGGTCTGTGCACTCAGCTACGGATTTCCACCCAAGGTCTCTCCGCACTCAGTTGCAGAGCCTCTACCTACGCTAAGACCTGAAACTTAGACTTCTCTACCAAGACTCCAAGCCTTGTCTTCTACTACCAAGACCCTTATGACTACTTCAAGCTTACTTACTTAGCTCTTTTTATACAATCCCATGGTCTGTAGACCATGGGTAGATCTTTACAGTCAAATTTATACTTTACAAAATAAGGGCAGACAACCCTTTATGACTCATGACACCTTCGCACTCTGCAACCACAAAATACGTAGACTTTACAACTTTATTACAAAATTTGACCTAAAACATGGGCTTTTAGCCCCAAGACTATCCTAGGGGATCTCATTCCCAATAGTCCCCCAACGCAAACATCATGACTCACACTCGAGTCACTCTACCGGTGCAGAGATCTTAGCATGAACACCTCCCAGCTTGATCAATATGACGACAACCTCAGCAGTGCACTGTGCGGTTGCCTGCTTTGCTTCTTCAACCATCTGCTCAGTCACTACTCCTAAACTGTCAGCTTGAAGCTTCTGTTGAGTTGCTTGCAGAGTCACAATATTTCCTTCGATAGAGGCTGTAACCCCATACACCTCATCCAACCAGGGCTTCAACCTTCAACAATGCCTCCTTGTGTTGCACTGCATCTACCTGCTTTTTCAACTGCTTGGCCTACTACAACTTTGTCAGTCTATAAGTGAGCACGATGGTTCGCGCTCTGCCTTTTACCTCATCATAGCGCTGCTGCTATTCTCGTGCTTCTATCTCCATTCATTATACATTAGGGTCCTCTTGAAGGCTTATCATGACCTCGAATGATTGTTCAAAAAGTTGTGTGCAGTCTGCTACTGCACTGTCGACCACCATTATTGCCTCAAGGACAATGGTTGCACACTGCTCTTTTACATCTGGCAAAGTTGAAGGCTGGGCCTTCATCTATAATTCATTGATCTGTGGGCTCAATTCCAACTGAACCCTTGCCATCTCTGTGAGATCATCACGCAGCCCTATAGCCAACTTGGGGACGCTTACCTCGACTGGTTCTTCCTCAGGAATGGCCAACTTCAGGACCATTCGACATGCCTCCTCTATGACCTAAATTATTTGTTTCTTTTGTGTAGTTACCTCGGTCACAATGGTGATGGAAAAGTCTCTTTGTAGGTCCATATGCTCATTATTAATCCACTCCTCGCTGATCACCTGTAGAGCGTGGTGTTCATGGGCGCTCAGCTTCACGATCACTCCATCCTGTAATAGGTGGAGCACCTCACTAAGGACCACTACTAGATTCAGCCCTATTCCCTTGAGGCTGCTGACAGCAGGCCTCTTAGCTTCATTCTCCATGGTTAGGGCTCCATTGGGAAGCACTATCATGTTGGAGACCTTAGCATGTAGCATCTTGGCAGCTTCTGAAGTGTCGATAGTAAGGATGGTGGACACCATTCCAGCCTGTGACGTGTGAGTCTGCATCTCCTGTAGACCTGTTTGGAAAGCCCCTAATATTATTTTTTTTTGCTGCTCAAACTGTTGTAGGGCCTCCACGGTGACATCCCGCACCCTATCTCTGATGTCATGCAAATCGCCTCTTTGAGGGTGGTTAGGTCTAACAATGTCTTAGTGGCCTTGGATTTCTTCCTCGACCCTCTTTTATTTTGCTCCCTTGGACGTTTGATGCAGGAAGATGTCACCTATGGTTTCGCAACTTGCTGCTCTGTCTACTCATCAATCTCTTCTTCTATCTCAGGTGAAGGTGACCTCGTGCCTTTGTCAGAGTCCCTCTCTATTCCACCTATTTAATTATTTGTCTCCTAAGCAGCATTGCGCTCCGCTTAGGCCTTAGCAGTGGCGTCCTTCTTTCGATTTTCAGCCATCTGCGTATCTTGAGGTTGTCCTCCTCCTTCTTGCGCAGTGCGATGGACCTGCTAGCTCCCACCGCCAAGTCTAATGTAGTGTGCCACTCTGCCAGCCAATGATCCAGCACTGCGTCAATTGCATCGTTAGTTGCTAGATAAGGTAATTCATACCATCTCTGCATAGGGTCCTTCTGTGCCTTGATGGACACATGGTAAAAATCTGCCTTAAACTCCATGTAGCCCTATAGGTTGGCAAACACTGTAGGAGAAAACCATAGTTTGCAATTTATGGCTATTTAGATGTTCATCTCCATCAAGATCCAAAACATATTTCTATCCTTGATGCATTGCGCATCCTTAGTCGCCCACAACGAAGCGTACTTCGCTGCTTTTGTTAGGTCTAGCAGGATTGAAGGGAATTGACTATCCTTTGGAAGCTCCCATGCTACCAACATAATATACAGCAAGAAACACACGTAGTGGAAAGTCTTTCTGAGCTCTTGTACCTCGCATCAGTTCGCAAGGAACTCACTATAGAGACAATCTACCCAATTGAACTGGACTCCTTCGGTGCACTAGGCTGCTAGCGGGATGATAGGCGCCGACACCTCATCGGCACAACACATCCTCATCACCTTCCCTACCAAAATCTGCGTGGCCACTTTTACGGTAGGGTCACTGATACTTGATATGCAATATGCACGCGACTTCTTCTCAAGCTTAAACTTCTCCTTCATAGCCTCTGCGAGGGCTTGCTCACCACCTTTTCTACCAAACATCAGGGACATATTTTCTCCTTTGTAGGGAAACCGTGTGATCTTGTGGATGAATCTGTTAGTGATGGGTATTGGCTCCTCCAACCATAAACACCCATCATGCACCAAGCATAGCAGTTTCTTGATGACCAAGACTATAATCGGGGTACGGTTGTAGTGCGGAACCTATACCAAGTTCAGTAGACCTACCTTGTATACTCTATTGAGCCACTTCCATGGCTCCAATGTGGTCATCCTGGTGGTCATTCCAATAATGCAGTGCATTAGCTACTTGGTTGCCAAGTGTGGGAACTTCTCATGGTCAGCTAAGTCCTAGTCTACGAGCTTTAATAGAGGAATGTGCCCCAAGTGCGGTCTTTTAAAGAAAATCTCATCTAGTAGTAGAGGGGTTTGCAAGGGGACCTTGCTCTCGTCGATATATTTTGTACGGAGGGACATACTCAAGCAACCAAGTGATAGGGTTAGCACCCTAGACTTCAACTTCCTCCACGTCTATCCCCACATCCTCATCATCCATTGGGATGTCTTCGATTCTTCTTCCTCCAACTCTAGATTGATGGCTTTGCCCTTTTCCTGTGTGGTGGGCTTGTTGTTCAGTGGGTTTCTTCTCGGCAATGCATGCATCAATATTACAGGTTGCTTGCCCATTTTATCCTTCACACTCTCGTTGGTTGGGGTTGTCTTTGGTCTCGGTATCCATGGCAATTTGGGGACTTCTGCTAATACTTAGGCAACCTCTGGAGAAGCTTCTTCTGCCTCCCTAACCACTTCTGGCATATCCTCCTCAGTTGTCACTGCTTTGGTGTCTATAGTGTTTGTAGGCATCGACATGATGCTATTTAACAGTGCTCGTGTCATCTCTGGTAGTTCCTCAGTCTATAGTGTTTGTAAGTGTCGAAATGTCACTATTCAACAGTGCTCGTGTCATCTCTGGTAGTTCCTCAAATGAGGAAGTCGCTATCAGAGCCTCAAAGAATTCTCATTTCATGTGCGCCTGAGAGATCAACAACTCAATTCTCAAAATGGTAAGTGTTTTTCACTGGGAAGCCACTTGTAATTTATAGGGCATTTTGAATTCAAATCCGACCATTCACCCCACATTCACTTCATTAATGCCAGATTGGCGGTAGATTTTCAAGGATTTGATCCATAAATTCTATCTTAAATGCCAACCACCTGCTCCATTTTGCCACATTTCTACCATCAAATCATGAACATTGACTTTAATGGTCAGTTTTCGGCCGACCTGTGCAATTTTTCCTTGGGTAGTGCAGCTCCCTTCGCGATGTCGTGAACCCTATGACACTTCCTTGCTTTGCATAATCCTCTAATCGCACAGCTTCCCAACCTTGGAAGTGTAGTTTATAGTATTGCACCTCCTTTTAGCTACTTGGAGTGCTAAGACTATGCTACCCTCATAGTCACATGACCGGACCACCACTGTATGGCTTCAATCTGCCATCATTCACCTTTCCTAGGAAGAAATCTCCATTCAATTTAACTAACTGAACCGCTCCAACATTGGTAATTTCCTTAATGACATAGTGCCCTCACCAGTGCATTCTGAACTTCCCTGGAAATTTATCAAACTTATTGTCATATAACAAAACTAGGTCATTTACCTTAAAGGTGCACAACTTAATGTGCCAAACATGCCATGCTTTTTCTCGCTGCTTTTGGACCTGTTGGTGAAATCCAGCTAGAAATCTCTCTTCCTTAAGCTCAGGCAGCTGCATGAGCCTCTCTTCTAGGGCTTCGCGATCCGTCACGCCTATGAGTGCTACTATGCACAGACTAGGCACAATATATTCCATGGGCGTCACTACTTCAACACCATATACAAGCCTAAAGGGTGTTTTTTCAGCCAACTTCTTGAATGTCATCTGATAGGCCCATAGTATTGTGGGTATGTGTAGGTCCCAATCACTTCGCTCATTGTTCCAAACCTTGGCCAGTGTGTTCTCTAGCACTTTATTGAATGCTTCCACCATCCCACTAACCTGTGGGTGATAAGGTGTTCTCTTCTAGTGATATACCTAAAATTCCTCTATCTGCGCGCTGATTGTCTCATTCAGAAAGTGCATACTGTGATCACTCATCAAAATCTTTTGGCACCCAATTTTGTTAGTACATACTCAAAGAGGAACTTCACAGTAGTCACACCCGTGTAATCCTTCACAAGTTGTGCCTCTGCCCATCGGGTCAAATAGTCCATCACAATGATAATCAACCGTGCTCACATCTTCTTCCCTTGGGGCTGAATGGGTCCCACAAAATCTATTGCCCATTTCTCAAAGAGTTGAAACATCATCTATGGATTCAAAGGTAGCTCATCCCTCTGCGATGGCATGCCTGTCCTTTGAAACACATCACACGCTTTGTAGTAAGCTTTTGAATCCTAATGGAGGGTTGGCCTACAACCCTACCTATACAATCTTCTGCACAGTCACTCTCCCTGTATAATGTCCTCCTGCGGTACATATCATACTGCTCCATTCAAACTTTGGTACATATCATCGCAATATTTCATCAGACCCCATTTCATACATATGCCCATCAATGACAAAAAAGTCTGTCGCGCGTACCACTAACTCCTTCTGCTAGATGGTGTAACCTTCTAGGGTAGTTCATGGCATTAGGAAGTGTATGATTTCTTGAAAATGACCATCTGTGATGTGCACTACAAATAGCTGCCTGTCAAGCAATTCCTCCTACAAATTAGTGGGCTCTTCCCCTGTTTCAATGCACGACAGATGGTCTGGTCCCATGTTAAGTCATCCCAACTTAAGAATAACTTAAAAATCATACTCCTGGAACAATAACAACCACTTGTAGATTCTCCCTCCCAACATAGGCTTATTGACTAGGTATTTCAACACAGAATGATGCGTATATATATTAAAATGGCCTCCCAACAAATAATGTCTAAACTTCTAGAGCACGTATACTATGGCTAACCCTTCACACTGGGTGGTGGAATAGTTCTTCTCAGCCTTGTACACCCTTATGCTTGCAAATGCTATAGGATGGTCCAATTCTCCTTCGCCAGCCTATGTCAGTACTACTCCCAATGCTATACATGACACGTCAACATGTAAATGAAACTCCTTCTTCCAATCCAAGAAGACTAAAATCGATGCAGTGACCATCTTTTCTTTCACTACATCCAAGGTTTTCTTACAGTCCTCGTTCCAATAGAACGTGACATCCTTTTTCAATAAACTCTCCATAGGCACAGTGATCTAGGCATAGCCCTTGATAAACTTCTTGTAATACTCAGTATGTCCTAAGGTTGCACGCAACTATTTCACACTCCTCGGCGCTTCCAAGTTAAGTATCACTACTATCTTTGTAGGATCTACCATCAATCCATATCTATAAACCACATGACCCAACAAAGTCCCAAAAAGAACACAAAATAGGCACTTCTTTAGATTGAGCGCAAGCTGGTACCTTCAACAAGTATCTAGCATCATGTGCAAACTTTCCATATGGTGTTTCACTAGCCCAAACACAGTCCAGTCATCAAAGTACTCTTCCAGAAACTTATGAATAAATTCCTTGAACACAACAATGACTATGTATGAAAAAATCACAGGCGCATTCATCCGTCCGAAAGGAATTATAGTGTACTGAAAACATCCCCACTCAATCGCGAAGGTCATATTGCTCCTATCCCCCAACACTGTTTTTATTTGATGGTGCCCAGAGAACCCATCAGTGAAGGAATATGCTTCCTGGCCACCTACATTGTCCAACACTTCATCAGTGAGTGGAGTCGGGATCGGATCAGGTACGCAAGTATCATTCAACTTCCTAAGATCTATGCATATCCTTATTTCATCCTTCAACTTCTTTTCTTATACCACCATTGGGCTTACTCAATCAGATTCTTCTACGGGCTCAATGGTTCCTACCATGAGCATCTTGTCTAGCACTGAGCGGACCTTCTCCTTATACTTTGGATTGAGATAGTAAGGTCTTTGCCTAACCGATTTTGCATTGGGTTTTAACATGATCTTCATAACGCCTAGGTCTCCCATTATCCCTTTTAGCTTCGTAAACTTGGTAGGGAACAAATCCCGGTATTCGCGGAGAAATTTAGCAACCTTATCCACTGTTGCATCATCTTAGTAATCTCCAATCTTTGTTAATTTAGTCTCCGTCTCCATACCAATATTTACCTGTTTTGTTTTCAGTGGCACGGTTATATCAGGATTCTTAACCTGCATTCCCTCAAATTCATGGTGACATTTTGTTTCAGGAATGTTAATCTTTCGCAGATCCTCATCTTCTTCTTCAGTTGTCACGTTATAGAATTGCAAGGTGTGGCTCAGCTAAGTGGTCCAATCGGGTTCAATCAGATCCAATGGATCTTATGGTATCCTAAAGATTACTGCTTTCACTTCTTTTAGTGCTTTGTCAATACTGTCAAACCCATCCTCAAAGTTGAATGTCATTATGAATCCTTTGCCCAAGATGTCCCATTCACTTGTACCATGGCAGGGCTCTATTTTTAAGTACCAGTTCATTGGGATGACATCTAGGATATGGTAGAACAAGTGCACCCATTCCGGTTGGGGCTTTGCTCCATAAGCCTGAGACCATTTGACCAAGTGTGCACGCGGATCATCCTTACCATCATAATTGTCTATCATTCATACCTTCGGCTTCCCAAAGCATGTTCTCATCATCCTCCTACACTCACACCAATCATCAAAGATACCCTTATGCATACCCCACTACCTTGCGAGCGTAGCATGCAATGCCTAGTCCAAATCCTAGAAGTGCTCCTTCTCTGGTACTTCCCTCTCAAATGCATCCAGAAATACATCTACATCATTCAATCCATCATAAGTGGGAAAATTTCTTACCTTTGATGACACATAGTGTAATGATCGGGTCATCATGTTACAGCTTAGTGTGGTTACTTCGTGTAATCAATTTTTCTAGCTCTCTAATTCTTCATCAGATTTTGAGGTGCAGGAACTCTTGCGATCCCATGTAATTCGTCCATCCACTATCGGATTCACCCAATCTTGGTCCCACGCTATTATCTTATAGATACAGTCCAAATCGTCATCACTCTCATAATCACAGATTGGTTTAATATAGCGTGATCCTTCAATAGGATCTAGGGGTACTATTACACAGAGAAATTTCTTCTCAAATATCATATTTTGCTTCTTTAGGTTAATTACCCCATTCATGTCAGTAGCCAAATCAATGCCAAGGAGTGTAAGGTAGGGGTTGCTGTCATCCACAATTTCTATTACTTCAAAGTCAGCTAACGTGCTTGTGCCTTCAATATCTATAGTCACCCCTTGCAGCTACCCTGTGGGGATGATCTTCTACTAATTTTCTATCCTTAACTAAATCAGAGACCAACGCAGTATGGGTCTTCCCATCCGCTCCCATGTCTACTTTAGTAGGAAATTCGTGTCTGACCCTAAATAAAAAATAACCTGATCCATTTCATATTCTCCTATCTATGTGGTCAGTCTCACTTTTTGTCCTGTCCTTGTTTTATGCTTACCAATATTTCGTACCACGCGTGGTCCACCCGAAGTGTTTCCGACACATCTATTTATAAACTCCTCTAATCCCTTCACAGCCTTGCTATCGCACAACAATTTCATGCAAGTTTCTAGAAAGGTCGTAAGTATAGAAGGGTCCATTTCCTGATCAGGCTTATCCTTGCTCCCTGAGGTAGAGGCCTCAGTGAAGCTCTTTTTTCTTCCATGAACGTTTCACATGCATGCTCTAAATCAAACTCAACCTCCTTCACCGTAGGTTTGTGAACCCATGCACTGTCTTCACGTTATTTCCACTTATCATCCCCTGTTGTAATTCCACTTCAGAGCACTATATTCACATTTAGATCCTCTTCTCGAGTCTCCGACCTCATCATCTGTAGGTTTTGAATCAGCTACGGTGGTAGCACCCCCTTGTTGCCTATCCTTGCTATTAGCGTAGGACAATCCTCTATTTCATGATTAAAAAGAGTGCAATATTTGCATGACGGATGGGTTGGATTAGTGAAATCATGGGCATAGTGTCTTGGTCCTCTGCAATTATAGTAGATTAGTTGTCCTCGACCTATGCCAGGTCCTCCTCCACCTTCGCCTCATCTGCACCCCTGAAAGCTTGTTCACACCATCCATGTGCTCTGGTCAAGGGGCCGTGTTTATGCCTGAACCCTATGGGCGGATGTTCTAGCCATCATCAAATTATAACTTTTTTTGTTGCACTCATCATGCCCTACCAACCTATAGAAGTTGCAAAACAATTGTTCCAGTGTTTGTACAAACTTCTGCAGCAAATGACAGTTATTCGTCACATGTTTTCCTTCTACTTGAAATATAGCGCAACACAATGGAGGCGTCGCACTTGGTTCTGCTTGAGCTTCCAGCCTCAAAGGCATCGGTCCTCCTCTTGCAATATAGTTCCCAAAGATTGGGTAATGGTATTTTTCATGCCCCTAAACTTTACACTTTAGGTATCATACCACTTCGTGCACCTCCGATCGAATTGTTCTATCCTACTTCAAACTTTTCATTTCAAGCAAAAGATTTTGCAATTGCACATGGATCTACTGAAGCCCCAAATTTGGATCTTGCATGGGTGTTTCATGCAGTATCATTGCAATCTCCAAGGCCTCTGCCTGAGTTGTAACCTTTTGTTGTGACAACGCAACCCTTAGGTGTGGCAGGAGTGAAGCCACGAACCACTTGTGGTGTTGTCCATCTGTTAAGTTCATATTAGTGTTGAGTGATAAAAGGTGTCTTTTTAAATCCTAATTATCTTCACATTAGTTGTCAACCCAGGGACAATTTTTTATTACAAGAGTGTACGCAGTCTGAGGCGATCACTTTCTCAAGGGTAATGTTTTGTAGTATAGTTCTTTAAAATGCAAAGATAAATGAATGTTGGAAACACAATCTAATTGGAGTAGCAAGAAACTGAAATGTTATGAACTAAATCATTTACTCAAACAATCATTAGTCAAGGACTCAATAATGATAACTCTCTCCCTTGTAAACTGATGCAAATGAAAATCAATCATCAGCAATATCTCCAATCTGAGAACTTAGACAACTATAGTCAATGTTCTTTATAGTTGTTGATCTTTCAATCCACACTAAAGCAAATAACTAGAAATGGAAATTCAATTGGAAATGCTTACTAAAACACACTTGCTACAATATCAATTAAAATATGAAATCAAATCCTTGCAGAAAAGAACAATGGCTAAGTCTATTGAAAAACTGAACAACAAAGCTTCATCTAACAGAAATGAATTGAACAACAAAGCTCATCTTATAGAAATGAAATATTAATGGAAAGAAATAGTAATGCTAAATTATTAGAATTGAATAGTAATCTTAAATATAACTGAACAGTAGGGCTAATGAAATAGAAATACACAGCAATTGCAAATGTAACTGAATCAACAGTTTTAATCTAGCTGAATGAACAATAATCGTAGTTATAAGTGAACAACAATCGCAGTTATAAATGAACAACAATCATAGTTATAAATGAACAACAGAATCTGAAACGGACAGTGAAGTATTATATCAGAATTAACAGCATGGAATTTTAAGTTATAAATAATAATCTTGTTATCAACGCAATCCAATCATGATTTTGATATAACAGGGCAATTCAGCGAAATGTTCAGAAACATAAGATTACTGAATAAGACAAATTAAATAAATGAAAAGGAAATCAAACCATCACACAACTGGAACTATAAAATACTGGTACAGGTAGCAAGTGCATCCACCAGGGCTGGGCCCTTAGCCGCCAGTGAAGCACCGCTGAACTTACTCCAGAATCAAATAATGGAACAACAAATCTTTCATTTATTAATCATCAAACTGTAAAATCATTACAACAGCAAAAGCCTTAAGAATTACAATGGTAATGCAACAGTGCTCATTTCCTCCTATCCTATCCTATCCTATCTCTAATAATTCCTAACTTAATTTCTCATAATCTATCCCATCATGAATCATGAATCCCCTTCATCCCCCTTTTTGCCTTGATCTATGTTTTCATTTAAATACGTAGAGAGCAGAGAGCTGTTACAACAGAGATGATTACAGTGTGATTCCCATTACAAAATTGGACTGTTCAAAACAAATCGATCAACAAGATCATATCTGAAATATCTTTCCATGAACATTCAACAGGAACATGTCAAATTTGATGTTACAGCTGAGATAATTTGGAAAACGGCCACCATAGCGAATCTGAGAAAAACATCTTCAGAGAAACTTCTGTTTCTCTTAGTACAGACTGAATTTGGGAAAATTGTGCATTACAAAACTAATTTGGTCTGTTTTGGACAAAACCCATTTCTCAGATTTTCTAGATTCTTCTCCATTTGCCCAAATGTCCAATGCAAAATTATCACTTCTTATTCCAGTGAATTCCTGAGTTGGCACATTTAATGATCAAATCTTCAATCTGGAAAATATCTTGGAGGCTAAAATGGTGAACAAATTTATTAATAAACCATCATTGGTAAAAACATGCATAATAATCAATTTATAAAAAATAAAGGAGAAAAAATAACATTTGTCCATAAGAGCATAAATAATTATAAAATAGTATTATATGATAAATTATGATAAAGGACGTGATAAAGAATGGTAGAAATGGATGGAATAATCATTCAAAAGTGATAATAATAATGACATATTAACAGCCCAACATATCCCCAAACTGAATATATTGCATGTCCTCATGCAACCTGAAGACTCTGTGTTAACCAAGCAATAAAAAATTGTTCATCCCAGCTCATGAAATGGGTAGAACAAATGAATTCTTCCTCAATTAATGAATATCCAATTTTAGCAAGATGAAGGCCTAACAATTTTTACATTGATGTTCAAGCTATGTGTATATGAAGTTGCAGCAAAATATGATATAAGTAACAACAACTTCATTAACTATTTTCTCAAATACTACAAACCAGATTTTGTTGAAATGTTGCAAGTATATTTATAATATATTAATGCTTCTATGATCCAAAAAGCAGATTGTTTTGATTCACGGATTATGAGATATAAAAAAAATGGATGTATGTGATAGTGCATGATTTCCCAAATTTTATGAACTAATTTAACTCGAAATTATCTGGGTTTGTGTATTTTAATGATACGTTTTTGTTTTCCAGAAATCACAAGAATTGATTTCATAGTTTTAAAAATATATGGAAATCAATTTATTCACTATATAAAAATGAAATTGTATGCCTTAAATGAGAAATAAAATAGGAAACATCCATCATGCGTAGCAATTCCTCCACTAAACTGAAGAATTAGTATGCCCACATGCAATGCTAGAAAACAAATTGAGGTGGTTGCTACCATATGCTGAATTATATGCTTGGTGTAAAACAACATGGAATAAGGGGGTCTCGAGAATGAATAAGAAGATCAATGAATGATAAAGACATGGTCATAAGAAAGAAAGGAATGAAAGCAACACTCCCCCAAACTGAAATATGATATGCCTATGAAAGATGGGAAGTGGTAAAGATGTGGAATGAATGATGATAAATAATGCTCAATGGATTTTCATGAAATTCTCTTAAATTTATAATAAATCAGAAAATTATGCTATTTTACTTCAAGTTTTACCTCCAAAAAAGTGTAGAATGACATGTATGGACTGGCATTTGTTAAAGCTGATGTAGGCAGAGTTGGTGTTGAAGGTGATGCAAAAGGTGGAATTCAGGCAAGCACATCATGTCTGAACAATTGTTCACATTTGCTAGTTGCTCGAGCCTCTTCTGTTAATTGCAATAGTGTGGTCATGCTGCAAATAGATTTCCCCCCACCCCCCCCCCCCCCCCCCCATGCTTGTTGTTCTCCTATAAACAAATCACTATTTTGCATACAATGTCATTGAATCCACAATGTTAGTTTTCAATAGCAACAGATAAGATGCATGCAAAAATTTCAATCAGAAAAACTTTTGTATAATACTAACATTTTTCCAAATTAACAAGTTATGGGAGAGTGCAGTAATCATATAACATGCTATCCCATAATGCATACATTCCCCCTCCAATTGGAAAAGGGATTCCATGACCATAAAGCATATGCAAGGTGTTATGCTGATGGTAAGGCAAGGGAATGAATAATACAACAGTAAATGAAGCCAAGTACACATATCAAAGATAGGACGGCGAGAGTTATGGTTATAATGAGAGTAGAGTGTATAAAGAGAGTTATGAATAAGAGATAAGACGCCTTGAATTGATGATAGGTTAAAAAAAAAATGACAACAATATGCCAAAAAGATGCTTTGCTGATGGTATTCTAGCGGAAACTGATGCGATTGATCAAAAAAAAAATTCTCATGCATAAAGGTTCAATACAAGGAAAATTAAGGAAATAACTTCTCTAATAAAAATAGAGAATAAGAAAATGGTATTATAGTAATAATTGACGATAAGATATAACTTCAATACCATAAATAGAGCCTCTACTACCAGCAGGTGTCCATAGCCTCGGCAGGCTTGCTTTTTAACACATATGAGCCAGGATCCTCAATTTATAAATGGAGAGTTCCAGTGTTGTTCTACAAAAGAGATTAGTGTGATGGCATGGTAGCCAGATAACCACACTACCATTCACTACGATGTAGCAAAAGTGATCAGGCCGACTCGTAATGAGACCTCCTATTCCAAGGATAATTTGGCTATCTAATAGATCATAAACCTAGTGTGGTGGCCATAATGGGAATGTCACTTTGTTACAACCTTATGAACATGGTAGGCTGGCTCATAGTGAGACCCCCTATCCTCCATCTGTAAACAAAATTTTACTATTATTACACATTTTTATACTGAAAAGAAGGAGGCTCAGTACTCCTTAAGAGTAGGGATGGTGGAAGAAGTTGGACATGTCAATAGAAAACAATATACCCATAATCTCATTTAGTACAGACAAAGAAGATTATAATCAAGAAGGGTGGAACCAACATGGTACTAAGATGATCAATCAATATCATGTATATCAGAAAATGATACAGTAAAGTAGTATATAAATAGTTGTGTCCCTTTTGAAAATAATCTATTATCAAGGAGTTGTCCTATTAAAGATCATAATGTGAATGATATTAACTTGCTTCAATAGAATCCATAATTCTTATCCTCATAAAAGTAGTGTACTTTATGCCATGAAAAGGAATCGGTAAAATGTGGTCGAGATGAACTACGAATAATCCCACAAGAGGAAGGGAGGGTTGTTCTTGAAAATACTCACAAAGTGTTGCCCCCTTGAAGGAATAGAAAAAACACTCGAAAAAGTATTGTTTTGTGTAGGGAACAGCAAAGGAAATGCATGCCAACAACAAAAATACACATGAAAAAGCTTTTTTCCCTATAGGGAACAACGAAAAAATACATGTGAAAAAGTGTTGTTCCCTGTAGAGAACAACAAAAGAATACACCCAAAAAAGTGTTGTTTCTTCAAAGGAACAACAAAAAATACACCCCAAAAAAAGTGTTGTTCCTTTGAAAAGGAACAACAAAAATGCAAAATTTTTGTTCCTTTGAAAAGGAACATCAAAAATGCGGAAGTGTTGTTCCTTAAATGTGAAAGCGCTGTTCCTTTGGAAAGCAACAACAAAAATGTGAAAGTGTTGTTCCTTTGAAAATGAATAGTAAAAATGTGAAAGTGTTGTTCCTTTGAAAATGAACAACAAAATGCGGAAGTGTTGTGCTTTTGAAAAGGAACAACAAAAATGTGAAAATGTTATTCCTTTTAAAAGGAACAACAAATATGCGAAAATGTTGTTCTTTTGAAAGGAACAACAAAAATGCGAAAGTGTTGTTCCTTTGAAAGGAACAACAAAAATGCAAAATCATATGAAAGTGCTATTCTTTTGAAAGGAATAACAAAAATATAAAGTGCACAAAACTGTTGTTCCTAAAGAGAGATGGTTGTTGTTCCTTTAGAGGAACAACACTAAAGGAACAATAACTGTTCCTTAGGAGGAACACCACAACAAATGTAGGCACACAAAAAACGAATTAGTTGTTCACTGCATTGATGCTGAGGATGGGTTACAATTTGAAGGAAGGAACACCTTAAACATAAGAATATAAGATAAATCAGAAAAGAAACAACATTTTATTTAAAAACAATACGTATATTAAGTTACAATAGCTATGATGTTATTTCTTGAGGCAAGGAAAAAAATGATCTCTTTGAAGAATGTTTTGGCAGCAGAGACATGACATGAATCTTCAAATTGAGATCAATTCATCATTTCTTCTATTATGAATCCATTGGGTAATGAGTTGGATGAAATTATCTTGTTTCATTAAAATTTCTTTCAAGAATCATTAGTCCATAAATTGACCTTCTTTATTTTCCTAGGACCTGCAAAAAACGAGTGTTTACTTGTAATAAAATATTAAATCATGGAGAAAGAGAGGTGCTTAGGCTCTCTTAATCCAAGAATTATGCAAAAAAACAATTATTTGCTCTGTATAACAAATCCACTGAGAAAATAACAGAGTAAAATTTATTTGTCACCTGCGGGAGAGCAGTGGTTAACCATACTAACCAGCAGTGTTTTAATCACAACTTCTTTGTTTTCCATCCAAATTGAGTGATTCCAAAGCCAAATGAGAGATAAGTAAAATGTATATATCCAATAGAAATAGGTTTTAAAAATTCAACGATATGATATGTCAATTTTACTTAGAACAACCTGCATAATAGAGTCATTTTCGATTACCCCACTTAGAACAACAATGGATATTTTAAGCATAGATTCTTCGTTTGATTTCAGATTCAAATGATTAAAATTTGAAATGAAAATAGATTCATTTATTTATCTTCAATAGGAACAGTTTTTGAAGGTAAGAAGAATTGATAGGTCAAATACTTTAAGGAACAACTAGAAAGACAAAGTTTTAAGAGTGTCGATTTATGATAGACAGTCAGTATTTTCATCATAACTTCCTCATATGATATCTAAAATGAGTAATTAAAATTTATTTGTAAAATAAATTCATAGGGGAATATACCATAAAAACATGGTTTCAAAATATGGTCATTTAGGACTCCAAAAACCAACTGTCCCAACTTTGTTCCTGAGTTGCCTGCTAGACACGTTGTCAATGTTTTGGTTCTAACGTTTTCATTTCAAATCGAAATTGAGTGATTCAAATTGAGTTGGAAAGTAGACCTAATTAGGATAGAAATATGTTTTTAAAATATTGTCATTTAGGCCTCCAAAAATTGACTGTCGCAACTCTATTCCTAAGCTGCTTACTAGACACCTTATCAATGTTTTGGTTCTAACTTTTTCAAATCAAATCCAAATTGAGTGATTCAAATTGGGTTGGAAAGTATATTGAAAGGGTGAATTATGATAGAAATATGTTTTAAAAATATTCCCTTTTGGCCCCTCAAAACATGACTGTCTCGACTATGTTTTCAGAAATTTCATCAAGCCCACAAGCCAAAAAATATGATATTCAAGCATTTTTTCTAAATTGGTGATAAAAATGAATATGAGTGTTTGTAGAACTTTTATTTCCATTATATTTTATCTACATACACAAATGGATTAAAACATTTATCAGCAATGTTGATTTTCATAGCGTGTTGCAACAAAAACACTATTCTTACATTAAAAAAAAATGTGTTTATTTTATTTCCTTATTTATTTTATTTTTTACATTAACCTATTCAGATTTGAAAAATGAATATGGTTACATATAAGAGTACTTCTAGTGGAGCCATTTTTGAAATAAGTCTTCAAATATGCACATACCCAAATTTGAAAAATGCATATCAATGAATATTAAGGTATGAGAAGCCAACTTCCCTTGAAGAGATAGTGTCAAAAATTGTTGAAGTATGGAGTGATTCTGCAAACAAGTGATGGAGTGAAACCAATATTCAATATATTTTTTACTTTCTTGATTTCCCATATCTTTCATATCATGAAGTTCTTGAGCTTTTAAAATGGCTTGTTGATGCAAACTAGAAGAAACCTCATTTTCTTCCATAACTTCTACAATTTTTTAATTCGAAACATTCTGAATCTCAATATAAATATCCTCCAATGGTGCATGTGAGATAGAATGGGTGTGAAGGGTGAGTAAATTTTGCATTTCAAAACTGTAAGCATGTTGTATTGGTTTATTGTGAGGAGGGTGTGGAATCAGTTGAACAGGAAATTGCGTACGGAATGAAGCATTTTGATGATGTAGTTGATAGGGTTGAGTAGATGATTTTGATAGGAAAGCAGGATATTATGCAAGAGCTGGTGAAGAATATAGAGAATGTGTTTGTGCTACAGGATGAGGGAGAGTAGTCATGCAATCATAAGATGAACCATGCCAAAGTTGTAGACAAGATAGGTGGTGGTTATATTGAGATTGACATGGCTGTCCTAACACATTAGTATTCCATAATGGATTATGCAAGTAAGAGATTGGAGAAAAAGTGTTTTGAACCATACTTGTAATCGATGATTTCCATGGTTTTGATGTTGTTGTAGCTTCCTCATCTCTTTGAAATGCTACTTACATCCTAGATAAGGAAGAACAACTATCTATGGGATGCTCCTTTTGGTAATGAGGGAAAAACACTTCTTCAATTTCTTGATTTTTCTGAACCTACAAAACATCCAATTTTGCATTTAGAGAGCTAATAAAATCAACTTTAAAATTTTCAAACAAAACAATGATAGCTCTTATGTCTCCTATTCTTGTAGCAGATTTGGAAAAGAAAGAAGAAATTTCTCTAGAATTCTTACCAGCCTTGGAGATTCCTCTTGAATACCTTATGCGCAATTCACAAACATCATCATATGACAACTAGAAAACATCACTTTTTCCTATCAGATTTAAGAGTTCTAAAAATTCATCTTTGGTTCCTTTGAGTAGAAGTGTTTTTAAGATCTCTTTTTCCAAGTACTTATGCTTTGATTTTTGAAGGTTATATTGAAATCGCTCTACATAGTCCTCCATGCTTTCATCTTCTCCTTGTATCATATCAAAAATATCTTCATTGGATTTGCAATAGTCTTGGTACTTATTCAAGAACATGTTCTTCATGTCCTCCCATGTTTGGATGCAGTTCCCACATAGGCTCATGAACCATCGGAGAGCTGCTCCTTTTAGAGTAAGAGGAAACACTTTCAACCTTTGATCATTAGTACAATAATCATATCCTCTACAAAGTATTTCGAACTCAAATAAGAATGTATCTAGATCTTCATTTGTCAAGACATGAAAATTTGATAGAGAATATGGGGGAATTATGTGCATTTGTGTCACTCCTCTTAGATCTTTGATAAAAAATTCAAAAGTTGCAATGTGAGCCATTTCTTACCATAATAGAAGATGTTTGTCAAGTGTTTCTTTCAGGCTCCTCTTTCAAATTTTCTTGTCAATTGGTTAGTGAAATGGCTGGTGCTTACATCACCACTTAAGTGAAATAATGAGATTTCTTTTTTAAAATTTCTATTTTTTCTTAGTCATTCACACAAAAATTCAAACATTTATTTCTACCCTAAGTTCTTTAACAATTCTGCTGGAAAGCGGGTGGGGGAGCAAGGCTTTTACATGCTCCATATGCAGGTTCTTACTTTCCATTTTTAATACCCAATTCCTTCCTAACAAGCACTCATCATATGCACACTACTCTTTAGAAATGGCTACACTCTCCCCGACAATGACGCTAAAATGTTGAGCGATAAAAGGTTTCTTTTTAACTGCTAATTATCTTCACATTAATTTTCAACCGAGGGACAATTTTTGTTTTCAAGAGTGTACTCAGTCTAAGGCGGTCACTTGCTCAACAGTAATGTTTTGCAGTATAGTTCTTTAAAAGTCGAAGATAAATGAATGCTGGAAAAAAGTTCTAATTGGAACAGCAAGAAACTGAAATGTTCTGAACTAAATCATTTACTCAAACAATCATCAGTCGTGGACTCAGTAATGATAACTCTCTCCCCTGTAAACTGATGCAAATGAAAATCAATCATAGGCAAGATCTCTAATCTGAGAACTTAGACATCTATAGTCAATGTTCTTTACAGTTGTTGATCTTTCAATCCACACTAAAGCAAATAACTAGAAATGGAAATTGAATTGGAAACGCTTCCTAAAACACACTTGCTACAATATCAATTAAAAGATGAAATCAATTCCTTGCAGAAAAGAACAATGAATAATTCTATTGAAAAACTGAACAACAAAGCTTCATCTAATAGAAACGAATTGAATAGTGAAGCTCATCTTACAGAAATGAAATATTAATGCAAAGGAACAGTAATGCTAAATTATTAGAATTGAATAGTAATCTTAAATATAACTGAACAACAGGGCTAATTAAATATAAATACATAGCAACTGCAAATGTAACTGAATCAACAGTCTTAATCTAGCAGAATGAACAACAATCGCAGTTATAAATGAACAACAATCGTTGTTATAAATGAACAACAATCATAGTTATAAATGAACAACAAAATCTCAAATGGACAGTGAAGTATTATATCATAATTAACAGCATGAAATTTTAAGTTATAAATAATAATCTTGCTATCAACTCAATCCAATCAAGTTTTTCATATGACAGTGTGATTCAGAAAAATGTTCAGAAACAGAAGATTAATGAATAAAAAAATTAAAGAAATGAAAAGGAAATCAAACCATCACACGACTGGAACTGTAAAATAATGGTACAGGTTGCAAGTGGATCCACCAAGGCCAGGCCCTTAGCCGCCAGTGAAGCACCGCCAAACTTACTCCAGTATCAAATAATGGAACAACAACTCTTTGATTTATTGATCATCAAACTATAAAATCATTACAATAGAAAAAGCCTTAAGAATTACAATGCTAATGCAACAGTCCCCCTTTCCTCCTATCATATCCTATCCTATCCTATCTCTAATAATCCATAACTTAATTTCTCATAATCTATCCCATCATGAATCATGAATCCCCTTCATCCCCCTTTCTACTTTGATCTCTATTTTCATTTAAATACAGATAGAGCAGAGAGATATTACAACAGAGATGATTACAATGTGATTCCCATTACAAAATTGGATTTTTCACAACAAATTGATTGACTATATCATATTTGAAATATCTTTCCATCAGCATTCAACAGGAACAAGTCCAATTTAGTGTTGCAGCTGAGATAATTTGGAAAACAACCACCACTGTGAATCTAAAAAAAAAATGTCTTTAGAGAACCTTCCATTTCTCTTAGTACCGACCGAATTTTGGAAAACTGCTCCCCAGAAAACTATTTTGGTTCATTCTGGACAAAACCGATGTCTCAAATTTTCCAGATTCTTCTCCATTTGCCCAAAACGTCCAATGCAAAACTGTCACTTCTTATTCCAACAAATTTCCGAGTTGGCATATTTAATGATCAAATCTTCAATCTAGAAAATATCTTGGAGGCTAAAATGGTGAAAAAATTTATTAATAAACCATCATTGGTAAAAATCATGCATAACAATCAATTTATTAAAAATAAAGGAGAAGAAATAATATTTATCCATAAGAGCATAAATAATTATAAAATATAATTATATGATAAATTATGATAAATGACGTGATAAAGAATGATAGAAATGGGTGGAATAAGCGTTCAAAAGTGATAATAATAATGACTTACTAATGACCCAACAATTAGCTTCATGGATTTTAGATTTCAACCTCTAATCCATTTCCCAAGGTGTCTCGCCTGGTTTCATCACAATTTCCTTGAACCACACAATTGACTGTGCCTTGGATTTAGGCCTACTAAATTCTTTATTCAATGTGGTCTGGATTTCTTCCACTCTAGATTTTGGGTTATCATTAGAGTACTTAATGTACCAGGTTAGCATGCAATCCTGAAAAGCACTAACCAATGTTTCCATTTTCATGTGATCATCTATAACGCCCTGAGCTTCCCACACAACTTTCACAACGAAACAAAACTGGTTCGGGTCCTCATTTCCCAAGCCTTTAAACAAAGGCAGCTTCACTGAATTTGCCATGCTGATCTATTGTGGAGATGGTGGTGGTATGGGTGAAGTCACACGTGATGGTGTTGAAGTTGGAGGTGGTGTGGGTGGAGGTGGAATTTACGGGAATCCTTGTATTATTAACTGAATTGTATTTCGCAGAGAAGCCTATGCTACTCCCTCTTCATTAGCTAGTGGAGGTGAAATCAATGGACTATATTCAGGACCCTTTCTCCCTTCATTCCTGTAAGTCTGTCCACTTCGTGTAGCTTCGAACATCAAGGTAGCTACATAACCCATTTTTCGCACAGTAACATCTTAATCTAGGTATTCAAAACTTCAAGTACGTACCTCACAGACCTTTGAAAAAGCGTTACTCTACCTCAATGTAGCTAACTAAGGTATCGACCATGAATTCAGTCACAAATCCTCCTATGATGCGATCGAGCCAATGATCGACAATGTAGGCATCTTTTACCCAGAGGCTTCTAGTCTTTGTACTAACTCTGGGGTTCAGACAATAGGACTATCAAGTCTCCACCTTCCATGGCTATCTACTAGATTCGCAATCCACTCATATATCTCAACTGAAAAGGAACACAAAAAGGTCTTGTGAATTTCTATATACAAGTACCTGTCCAACCATTGTTCCTTTGTCAGTCACGGATTTCTATTCTCCTGTACTGCGAATTCGTGGATCTTCCTATCCAACTAGTCTCCTATCTCTTTCTTAGTTGGATTCCACTGATATGAAATCACACATCTCTTATGCAGATTCTGGTCCCGACAACGGAAACATCTGTTGGCTACGTGGGGACTGACCCAGGTTCACTATTAGTTAGCCAAACAAATCCCTACACTACTGACCCTTTCGGCATCAACCCATGGAGTGCGGACTAAAGTCTCACCCGAAGCAGGGTGGGAGGATGCTGTAACCAAGTTTTCGCACTCTGAGATGATCATGATGTTGGTTTATACCTTATGTTCCTACTTTTTCATAGGTCACCAAGTTCTAGGGCTCTGTCAATCTAGCCCTTTATTCCACCCTTTGGTACCTCCGCGAAGGGGTATTATTGACCTTCGCGTAGCCCTAACCTGCAGTTCAGGTAGTCGCGCTACTAGGACAACATATTATTTAGATTCCCAAGTTATCTTAAGTGTCTTACTTACCTTATTAAATGATCATAGTTAGTGTCGCATAAATAGATATTCTTACTTGCGTTTGATTAACTAATACAGTCACATACATCCGTGCATCACATGAGCATTATGTATTAGACACAAAACTCAATATAACCAGATGCATTAACAAGAATTAGATACACAAAATTTGTAGAATACTTCTCTTTATTGATATCTTTAAACTATTATAGACTCTATCTGCCCTACGCACCTAGCTGCACGGGTCCACGCACTCAACTGCGGACTTCCACCCTAGGCCTCTGCGCACTCAGCTGCAGAGCCTCTACCTACACTAAGACCCGAAACTTATATTTCTCTACCAAGCCTCCAAGCCTTGTATTCTACTACCAAGACCCTTATGACTACTTTGAGCTTACTCACTTAGGCCTTTTTATACAATCCCATGGTCCGCAGACCATGGGTAAATCTTTACAGCTGATTTTATACTTTACAAAATAAGGGCGGACAACCCTTTATGACTCATGACATCTTCGCACTCCCCGACCACAAAATGCAGAGACTTTACAACTTTATTACAAAATTTGACCCAAAACATGGCATTTTAGCCCCAAAACTGTCCTTAGGGGATCCCGTTCACAATAGAGAAGCATGGTGTTGAGACTCAATCAGATATGGAAAGTATTTTATTACAATTGGGAGCACAAACATTGAATCAGGGAACCATAATCTGTTAAGCCCTATATAAGCCTCATTTTAATCGTAAACCAAACTATTAATCCCTATATATTGAGTGATAATATTTCTATTGTTATACTATTATGTAGGATAGAGCATAACATGATCCAATTTTATTATAATTCTACGAGTTGTCTCCTACATATATATTAAGGAGACCTAGTCTTAGGATCATCAGATCTTATCTTGTACATTGTATTCATTATAAAAGGAGGTGCCCCCCTCTAAAAGGATTTATATTATTGATTTTTTACCATATTTAAGGCACATGTTTCATAACATTTGGTATAAGAGCTCATGGTCTTAGGGTTTTGCTGTTCAAAGAGGCCACCTTGGAATTTTTGCTAATTTCTTATGGGATGTTGTAGTTGGTGAATCTTGGATTATGTTGAGTGGAAATATTATATAAAATCTATTTTAAAATATCTTTTTTAGCTATGACTTTAGAGATATGATCTAATGAATTCAAGTTTCTTGAATGCTCGTATAATTAGTTTCAAACAAGTAAATTTCGAATTTTCATTATAATTTTTTTTATGGGAGATTTTAGTAAGAAAAAATTGTTGCATGAAGAAACATTAGTGACTCTTTGATTTGTTGTAACATGGTTTAAATTCAACCCACAAATTCTTAACTCTAGAAACACATCCATTTACCAACACCTATTGGATTTGGTGTAATGACAGTTGTGTTCCATTTAACTTATTTGACCATTGGAGCTTTGAGTGAGATATAGGGCGAGAGAGAAACCATTGATGTAGAGCTTATGTCATTAATATATTAGAAGTAAAATGATCCAATACCAAGGGTTTCCATCAATGACAAAGGTGGAGATTGTTGATAGTGTTTTCATTGATGTCAACACCAAGAAGGCTGAAAAAGTATATGGTCATTGATGTCAACGCCAAGAAGGCCTAAAAAGAAAAATGAAGTTTAGAGGCTAAAGATGCAAAATAATAAATTAGTACACTTCAATCATTAATTTCTCCATTTTTAAATGACACAAAATAACCTTTTGTTAGTAAATAGGTGGTCATATCATATCAATTGAGAAGCACACTTAGGGGTCTCATGCCAAAGACCCAAATGTATAAGAAGGCTAATAATTGAGAAGGATGAGAAGGTCATCCCCTAAGATGATGTTGCAATATGGGTAGTTTGAAACGACATGGACAACAGGTGGCAGACCAAATCACATGGAAACATGAAGATCTAACACATGGCACTCATTTTTGGTGTTTTTGCATGGCTAATTGGACACGTAGTTGACATGGAAATACATGTGGTAAAAAAATAGGTGGAACTACGTGATTGGTCAGTTGTGACATGAAATGTCAAACAAACAAGAAATGAGATAATTATTGATAAAGTATTTATGTGTTGAGAATTATGGTGCTTCTATCATTGAGTGATGGAAGCCTCATGACAACACATTCATAACACTTGTGGGTCGTATACTAGGCCTTGGTCTGTTAGACCATCGAAGAGTCAAATATAAATGGAGTGGATCATCCTAAGTTGAAAAGTCTTGAACTAATGAGAAATTAGTTGTTAAGTGTAAAGTTCTTTGGATTGGAATTAGTTACATTTTAGGTCATGAAAACTCCATACATTGAAATAGAGATAATGGTGAATTTTCGTAATGAATGAAGTCCTGAAGGAATGCGACAACTAGCGATTAGTTACAACAAATGACAAGGAGTGTTTCCCAGTGAAGTATGTTTAATGGTATTGAGACTTTGATATTAGAACTGTGCAAAAATAGTAGAGTTTTAGTAGCTCTGATTTCCTTGGAAAAGAAATAATCTTTAAAAGTTTTGAGTGTATTGGTTTTATACTAAAATATGGTGAAGTGGTAGTTGATAGGTGTCACAATTTTAGCAGTCAAATCCCATTAGGTAATTAGTTACAAGCATTGATCTGATAACATTAAAATAAAAATTGCTCATGTATGAAAATGCATGGAGATAGTTCAAAGTGGAGAAATGAGCATGTGTAAAAACTATAAATAGAAATAGGAAGTTAGAAAATAGTGTAGTGATTAGAGCAGATGAAAGAGAATATACATAATCATGAAGCATGCGTGAGGATAGTACACACATAAGAATAGAATTAACATGTGGAGGTCATACATGTTAAATAAATTTGTAAATTTTGTGAAGATATAGGAGATATAGATATATGTGGCCTTGTGAGAGTTGAAAAGAAAGTTAAAAGTCAACGGGGTGACAAATTGAAGAAAACACACATAAACAAAGAGTGTGAAGTTGAGATGCCTGAGATATGGCTCAGTAAGAAGAATGTAGAATAGAGTGTTATACTATGTAGGATGGGAGAACACTATGAATGAACCACAAATAGAAGGTTACTATAGAGAAATAGAAGAAAGATAGGAGATATTAATTAAAGGTAGTTTGATACAAGGATTAAAGAAGGTTCCTCCACATCTAGCTTGAAAATGTGATGAAATAGAGATCTATAGGGAAAAATAAATTAGATAAGTAGATCCAGAGGAGATTGGTGTCTCTTACAAGTTGGTGCTTGCAAAACTAAAGGGGTTCGTGCCTCCAATAGTTGGTGCTTGAAAAGCTAAGGGGATTAGTGTCTCCTATAGGTTGTCACCTACAAAGATTGTAATGGTAGATTGGTGCTTGCTTCAATCATATAAAGAAAAGAAGTTTGTGGTCTTTTCCTATATGGTTTCAACGTATATCTTGTGTTCAATTTTATTATGTGGCTAGTGTATTGTTTTGTGATTGAATGATTTAAATAAGTGTGAAATTGCATTAGAATGATTTAGTCCCCCTCTCAGTATAGTTGTTAAATTGAACAAAACTTGTAACATATTGAGATAAGTATTGGGGAACATATGGTTCAAATTTGATTTCTTCAATCACCATATTTTCATAGATATTCTCTAAGGAAGTTATGGTTCTTAAATTCTATTAAAATCGATTTTTAACAAGTAATTTTGACATTCACACTATAACATTTTTTCTAGGAGGTTTTAGATGGTAAAACTTGCATCAAATTGAGAAGAAACATCATTTAAAATCTTCTTCAAATTTCATCGTATTTGTTGGGATGGGGTCCCTCGGAGTAGTCTTTTTGTAACAAATTTTGTAAAAGATGTAAAGTCTCCACGATTTGTGGATGCAAAGCACGTAGCTGAATAAAAGTCAAAGGGGCTTAGCCCCTTGTTTTAATTAAATTTCTGAGTCGGTTTTGAGATTCACCCATGGTTCGTGGACCAGCCATTTTATGAAAAAAATCAATAAATAGTTGATTCTTAGCGAAAGGAAGAGGTAACTAGATGGAAAAAAAGACAGAGAATTGGGTTGATTGAAAAGTCTTTGGTAGAAGCTAAGGCAGGAAGGCTTTGCTTCCTGTTCTTAGGTAGACAAAGGGAGGCTCCACAGCTGAGTGCATAGAGGCCTAGGTAGAGTCGACATCTGAGTGCGTAGACCCCTACAGTTGTGTGCATATGGAGGTTTGAGTCTGTAATCTGTGAATTGAAGATCAATAAAGACAAGTTTCCGAAGAATTATTGAGTATTTATGTTCATGTCTATTTATGTTTAATGTTGTCGATAAATGACTTGTTTTATGAAATATTTATTAAATGCTACGTAATTATCTTGAATCAGTCCTAATAATGTATGTAATACATGTTTGAACACTTCTGCTAAGTCTCTGGTGATTTTTCTTATGTTTATTGATGACTTAAGTGGATCTACATGAATGACAATTTAGGACTTCTTTCTGATGCCTTCAAGTAGGTAAATCGGTTGTTAAAGGTCCACAAGCACTGATCGTAGACCTTTGCGAAGGTCTGAAGGCCCTTTTAAAAAAGTTACAGTGATGAGCTCTAAGAATATATTGATACACGCGGAGACAAATATAAGGTGTTGGAAGACATCACACTTGTCTTTGGATGCAGAAACTTGGTTCTTGCATCCCCTCTTCTTGCTTTGGGTGAGCTTATAGCCTGTGCTATGCGGGTGTTGCCGAAAGGGCCAATAGTGTGGAGTTTTGTTGGTTGGCGCAACTAACTATGAACCTAGGTCAGGACCCCCTAAGCCAACAAATGGTTCCGTTGCGCAACTCTTTACAGTGCGCATAGCAAATGACCATTTTGCAGACATTATTCACTTCTTGACTATGAGGATGGCACTAGAAGGATGTACAAGTTAGCATAGGAAGGAATTAGTAGTGTGCATGGTTGATTTTTTAGTTATTGCGAGACATTTGTATAAAATGGGTGTAGATGAAATATTTCAAAGATATGTGCCAGACTTTGAGCGAGACAAAATTCTCGCTGAAGCTCATGGGGGAGCTATGGGAGGCCATTATGTAGGCAAAGCAATTGCACAGAATATTTTGTGCGCGGGTCTATGGTGGCCAAAATTTCACAAGGATTCCAAAGCTTACTGTAAGGCATGAAATGCATGTCAAAGAACTAGTAGACCTTCACAAAGGGATGAGTTACCCTACATCCTTAGGTGTCCTTGCAGGCATTTGAGAAGTGGGCAATTAATTTTGTTGAGCCAATTCATCCCCCTAGAAAGAAAATGGGTGTACGCTATATTATCACTGTGATGAAATATCTAACGAAATCGGTGATAGCACAACCATTTCAGTATTTTACAGGGGCTATGACAACAAAATTCTTATTTGAGTATGTCTTAATCAGATTTGGAAGCCCGAAAGTGTTGATGAGTGACAGGGGTACATGCTTTCTAAATGAAATGATCAACACGTTGACTGAGGAATTTGTGGTCTACCATTAGAAGAGTACACCATATCACCCGTAGGCAAATGGAACTGTTGAAGCCTTTAACAAGATCTTGGAGAACACATTGATGAACATCTGCAATGCATAGTGGAATGAATGGGATGTATGCGTACCTATAGTGCCATGGGCTTATAGGACTACTTGCAAGAAGCTAACAGGACAAGCGTCATTCAAATTGGTCTATGGGGTCAAAGTTGTAATGCCAATGGAGTACATAGTGCTTAGTCTATGCATAGCAGCTTTGACAGACATGGCAGATCACAAGGCCTTGGAGGAATAACTCACGCAGCTGATGGAGCTTGATGAAGATTGATTTTAGTCAAGATTCCATCAACAAGTTTAGAAGGAATGTGGAGAAGAATAACTTGATTTCCATATCAAGCTTCACACATTCAAGGTAAACGATCTTGTCTTGCTATATGATAGTAAATTCACTAAATTTTTTGGTAAATTCGAGATGCATTGGTTAGGGCCATATATTGTCAAAGAAATTATAGATGGAGGCATAGTTCAGCTCTTGCAGTTGTATGGGTAACCCTTCCAAGGAAGAGTGAATGGGATTAGGTTGAAGTTCTATATAGGGGATCCTGCACAATGGCTATATGGTAGCAGGATAGTCTTAGTGCTCTAGGAAGATGCAAGGGAGCACAGGACTATAAACTACACTACCTGGTTTGAAGGACAAAGCAACAAGTTACTATTCATGACTTGATGACCAAAAAACGATTGAAAAGAGTGCGGTGGTGGAAATTAAGGAAAAAATCTTTGAAGATCTTCCGCCAAAACAAAATTTGTTGTCAAAAATTGGGGGGAATAGTCGGATTTGAATTAAAAAACCCCTATAAATTACGTGTGCCAATCCAACAGAGAACACTTTGCACTCTAAGACTTGTTGAATTTTGTTGTCTGTCACCTATGAGTCGAGCATTTTGGGAAGATTTCTTGTCACGAGCAAATTTTTCTCCTGTAGCTCGAGAGTTATTTATGGAGAGAATGACTACCACTAACCCTTCCGAAGACCTGAGTTCAGGATCCACTGTGTCTGATGTGCCAGGACCTGAAGTGTCTAGTGTAAAGACTATGCCTGTGGTGCCCACAGTGTCGAGGTCACCTAGGCCAAGGCAGACTATGGCTAAAGAAAAGAAGCATACTACATAGGAAAGGAAACCAATCATGAAGGAAAAATTGAAGAAGTCGTTGCTAGCGTGTGCATGACCGAGGAAGCATACCAAAACATGGGTAAAGCAGAAAAAGGATAAGCAGCTAGAAATAGTAGTGGGCCTGGAGGAGGAAGAATTTCAGGGAATGGAGGATATTGATGTGGATGGGGTGGAGATGATAATGAGGCTTCTTGATTATATCCCTTCGTGCAAGGGAAAAGCTAAGGTCATGAATAATCCTGATACAGGAAAATTTTTAGTTTCAACACCTTTGTTGCCTAAGCAAGTTGTGTTCGAGGGTCCTAGGCTGGCGCGTATTCCATTGCTCAAAATGGAAGATTGGGACCGTGCAGACCACACAATGTTTTCACACTTGGTGACTCACAATTACATGCAGAAATTCTACTTTGAAGACATGGGGTTACAACTTTGGAACCCATGAAGTGGGTGCATGGTGTTGAGCAGTCAGGATTGCTCAATTTGTTGTTGGCGTTGAATTATCATTGTTATCCCATTAATACAATCTATGTGCACCAAATCCTTGCATTGGTGCATGATGGGTTCCTATGCATCAGAGAGCCTATCCCTATCACCGACATGTTGATCCATATGATCATGAAGTTACCTTACAAAGGCGTGAACCCTGCCAAGGAGTTTGGGTTAAAAACTGGAGAGAAAGACTCACATCCATATCAGACTCAATAGTGTAGTTGGCCACCTAGATCCTAGCAAGCAAGGTAATGAGAAAATGTCGCGTGGATAAAGTTTCAGCACCGATAATTTCACTCACATCATCGTGCACGAAGGGGGTTCAATACAATTGGGTCAAGTATCTATGTCAAGTGTTCCTTGTGAACTGTCATGAGGCCTAGGAGGAGAGAAATCCATTTCACTATGCATGGTTTCTATTGTCAATCATTTTGGTTTCTTGGAGGATACCGAGCTTCCTCCGCACAAAGAGGAATTTCCCAAGGCAAAGTAGTTTGCCTCGTTATGGACATCAAGAGATCCAGAATGGGTTAAGGAGAAAAAGATATTTTGGGTGTTCATGGATATGGACATGCACATGGTGATTAGCCACTGGCCATGATTGTCCCCCACCTTGTACATGAAGCTCTCGGCTTATGCAAAATTCAATGCCGATTTTCATAGGGTCTTGATCAAAGCACACAAAGACCCTAAGAAAAAATGGCATGTGTTACCTTATATGGTGATAGATAAAGACATACAAGAAGTCGTAGGGATATGTCTGTGGGAATGGTGCATGCTTACAAAGTTAGATGCAGGCACAAGCACAAGCACAAACATGAGCACAGAGAGCTCAGTTGCATAGAAGTGGAAGGACGCTGCTGAGCAGGCTGCACATAGCTTAACTATGCAAAAGAAGAAGGAGGCTGCTATATGACATCTACAAAGAAGGCTCGTCTGGAAAAGGAGAGTGCTACCAAGACCTAGGCAAGGAGTGATCATAAGGGTACAGAGGACATTGAACAATCTACTTCCTAGCACACTGATGAGCAAGCATTGTCCAAGCAAGAAAGAGGTGGTGATGAAGAGAAAACAACTCCTTTCATCCTAAAGAAGTGCACATCGAAGAAGCAATGTGGGCAGTGAAAGAAACAAATGTTTGACAAGTAGACGCATGTGGATCCCATGGTGTTGATAGAGGGCGATCTCAACAAGATCAGTGACAAAATTTAGGACACCATGATAGAGGTTTTGTAGTAATTTGAGCAACAATATATTCAGACACTTGGGGGCATCCAGAAGGATCTACATGAGGTGTAGATCCAAGAAAGAAAAATTTCGGCAGATGTAGGGAAGGCGAGCTATGTGCAAGCCAGCCTCACACAGGGAAGGAGTGTAGTATTAGAGATAGACAAGGCTCAAGACATCAGAATCATTCCTTTTCCTAAAGAGTCAGTTCGCATGGAGATGGAGGAGCTGCAAGTGGTGCTTCACACAGTCAAAAGCATGGGGTTGAACCTTGCTGTAGGTTTTAATCCTATACAGAAATTACCTGCATACGAATTCTAAATCACATGAAAAATAGAAATGCAAGAGCATAACACATAAAACACATATACACAGAGATTTCCCACTGGATCCCAAAATCGGGACTACCAGCTTGATTTTTCGTTATGTTCCTTTCAATGTTACAATACATATT